>SEYY01019644.1:30000-92500 GCA_009176605.1 Armadillidium nasatum
TGGAAAGTTGAGTTACATAATTTTCTGCTGCTGAAAAGACCTTCCAACTTCAGCCGGCTGTAGATTATAGGCTTCATCCTTGGGTTGTGGGTGTTTGTGGAATAAACTACTTACTGCTGTTTTTTTAATGCATTATATTTGTTTGAAAGTGTTTCTCTGATTATGGAATTCCTATTTTAATTCTGTAATAAGAATCACTTTGATTTCTGTGGTACTCATTATCTTTCCTTGTGACATTCATAAACAGATATAATGATGAATAGACGCTATCCAATTTTAGTCTATAAGCTTATTCTAACGTTCACATTTTGCTGACGAAAATTTTATTTTACAATAGGTCCAATGTTTAGAAATAGACTCTGAAAGTTCAACAAACTTTTACAGATTGTTTTGAGAGATTTCTTTGATCAGGAAATGATTTATGACACTACCTAATGTGTCTCTCGAAACAATTCTTTGGATTTTTGTGGGGAACTTTTTATATCCTTTTATCTTATCAATTTAAATCTACACATCATAGTTCTTTTGATGCAATTAAATTTTATCTTCTCAATCTTCATTACACATGTAATCTATAACATTTGATTAGTTTCCCCTTTTTCTCTCCCCCTCCACCCCATTTCCCTTTAAAAAAAAAAAAAAAAAAAATTGACGCTTTTTGTCATAGTGTGGGCTTTGAATGGAGAATAAAGGTATTGAAATGCAGTAAAACAAATAGTGGCAAATAAAATTGATATAAAACCACCGTACTATACTCAAGTGTTATATATATATATATATATATATATATATATATATATATATATATATATATATATATATATATATATATATATATATATATATATATATATATATATATATATATAGGGTGGTTAAATTGTATGGGCCGATGTTGAATGTGAACCACACCTAAACGTCAAGTTTTTTACTGCATTTCATTTGACTTTTTTCAATTTCAGACTTACTCAATTTGAACCATGGAAAGATACACAATGGAGCAACGTGTTAAAGTTATTCAGGCTTATTATGAAAATGGGCGTTCAAATCAAAATGCATATCGTGCACTTCGTGATTTTTTTGGTCAATTTAATCGTCCAAATGTGCGTACAATCGGAAAAATCGTGAAAAAATTTGAGCAAACCGGGTCTGTAGGAGATTTGAAAAGACCAGTGCATGCTCGTACAGCTCGTACTGCAGAAAATATTGCTGCTGTTCGCGATAGTGTGGCTGAGGAGCCATCCACTTCAACTCGTCGTCGTGCCCAACAATTGCACCTCTCACGCTCGTCGTTGATGAACATTATGCATAAAGACTTGCATTTAAACGCTTACAAGGTGCAATTGACTCAAGAACTAAAGCCTCTTGACCATACAAAACGTCGTCAATGGTCAGAATGGTGGCAAGAAATGGCAACAGTGGATGATCAATTTTCGAGGAAAATCATCTTCAGTGATGAGGCACATTTTCACCTCAGTGGATTCGTCAATAAGCAGAATTGCCGCATTTGGGCGAATGCTAATCCAAGAGTGATTGTCGAAAAACCAATGCACCCACAAAGAGTGACTGTTTGGTGTGGTTTATGGGCTGGCGGCATCATCGGGCCGTATTTTTTCCAAAATGAGGCCGGTCAGGCAGTTACTGTGAATGGTGTTCGCTATCGTGAGATGATAACGAACTTTTTATGGCACGAATTGGAAGGTATGGATGTGGACGATATGTGGTTTCAACAGGACGGTGCCACTTGCCACACAGCTAACGAAACAATGGCTATTTTGCGCGACAAATTCAATGGCCGTGTTATCTCACGTGGTGGCGATGTCAATTGGCCGCCAAGATCATGTGATTTGACACCGTTGGACTTCTTTCTTTGGGGTTATTTGAAAGAAAAGGTGTACGTCGATAAGCCAGCAACAATTCAAGAGCTAAAGGATGAGATAATTCGGCACATTAACGGCATAGAACCCCAATTATGCCTCAGCGTCATCGAAAATTTGGACCATCGGATGGAGGTGTGCCGCCGAGGTCGCGGCGGCCATTTGGCCGATATTTTGTTCCATACATAATTGAACCATACCATATTATCATAATAAAAAGAAATGACAATAAATTCCTAAGTAATTTGTGTTTTATTCAAAATCAACATCGGCCCTTAAAATTTAACCACCCTATATATATATATATATATATATATATATATATATATATATATATATATATATATATATATATATATATATATATATATATATATATATATATATATATATATATATATTAGGGATGGAGTGAAGTATCGGTATATTGGTATCGGCTATTTTCCGATACCGGTATCGGTATCGACCTTTTCAGTATCGGTATCGGCAAAATTTTTGGATAAGAGTAAAGTATCGGTATCGGTAGTAGTATCGGCATATTTTCCGATACCGATACCGGTATCGGTATCGGTATCTGGTAATTTTTAGGTATCGGTATCGGTAAAAATTTTGGTATCGCTCCATCCCTTATATATATATATATATATATATATATATATATATATATATATATATATATATATATATATATATATATATATATATATATATATATATATATATATACTTTACTTTTTTGCCCCTTGGACCTTCCTCACTGGAAGGGCCACACTGCTTTTAGGAAATCCTCAACGGTCCGCCGGCCGTATCCAAAGGTCTCTCAGAGAGGAGATGTGATGTAGGGTTCTGTGTTGTGTAAGGGAGGGGCATCTCAGAAGGAGGTGTTCTGTTGTGTCTGGTTCTTGCATACATCTTTGACATATTGGGGATAGTGTGTTTTGTATATTGAATCTATGTTTGTATGCTTGTAGGTTAGGGTGGTGGCCTGACCTTAATCTGGATAGGGTAATTTGGGTTTTGCGTGGTAATGTGTTTTGAGAGTTTGCTATGTCGGGGGGTTGTTCGTTGAGAAGATGATTTGGTTGGCGGGTGTTGAGGTAATTCAGTGTTATGATGGTGTGTTTGTGTTTGATTAATGATGTGTTGTTTGCAGTAGGTGGAATGGTTCTGAATATGTTGCTGTAGTATAGGGCAGGGGATGATGAAGGTAATTTTAGACGGTGTCTTGTGTGGTCTTGTAGGGTATAGTGACAAGGGTGTGATATGTCTAGTGTGTTTGTGTAGAATTGGGTTCCTATCATGTCTAGGTGAACTCGGATCGGAAGTATTTTTGCTTTCTTCGTGTAAATGCTGAATTGGGGTGGTTCTAGTGCAACCTGTGATGATTTGAACCGCGGTGTTTTGGGTTTTTTGTAATTTCTCTGTGTTTGAGGGTGAGATGGCAGGATACCAGGCTGGAGATGTGTAATTAAGTGTTGGTCTGATGAACTGTTTGTATACTGTGATGAGGGTGGTTAATTCGTTACTGAAATTGTTATGTGACAGTGTTCGAATGATGTTTAATTTCCTGTTTGCAGTGTTGGTTATGTTTTGGATGTGTTTTGAGAAGGTGAAGTGTGTGTCATATGTGAGGCCTAGGATCTTTGGAAATTTATTTAAAGGAATAAGGGTATTATTTAGTTTTACATGGGGGTGGAGAGAAGATTGGTGTCTATCGGTAGTAATAAGAGTAATTGAGGATTTTTCGGGGGAAGCTGTCATTATATATATATATATATATATATATATATATATATATATATATATATATATATATATATATATATATATATATATATATATATATATATATATATATATAATATATATATATATATATATATATCAGATTGCAAATTTTAATATCTGCGAATGTGGATTTGAATTTATCAACATTCGCGGATGCGGATGTTTACGTACCTTAATATATATATATATATATATATATATATATATATATATATATATATATATATATATATATATATATATATATATATATATATATATATATATATATATATATATATCAGATTGCAAATTTTTAATATCTGCGAATGTGGATTTGAATTTATTCAACATTCGGGATGCGGATGTTTACGTACCTAATATATATATATATATATATATATATATATATATATATATATAATATATATATATATATATATATATATATATATATATATATATATATATATATATATATATATATATGGGTACGTAAACATCCGCATACGCGGATGTGGAACATTAAAAATCCGCATCCGCGAATGTTAAAAATTCAAATCCACATCTAACTATATATATAAATATATATATAATATATATATATATATATATATATATATATATATATATATATATATATATATATATATATATATATATATATATATATATTTTACCATCGCTCACTGACAGAGCCCTATTCAAGGAGGGGATGTTAGATCAATAAGAGAATAAGAAAAACGCTATAAGTCCCACCTAACACAAATTTCGTAGGTGAGCACAGACGTTACGTCGCAAAGATGAAGGGTCAAGTGAATTAGAAAGAGCGGGACAATATATATAGTCTTTTAGTCTTTGACTCAACCCTTTCCAAAAGACGAGTGAAACGTGAGCCACCCCAGATATGAGAGCAGTACTCTATACAAGGGTGGATGAGGTCCTTGTATAATTGGAGCAAAAATTTCACGAAACCTAAACAGAAATCCCAGTTTCTTTAAGGCACACCTAGCAACCATTGTGATGTGAGGTCCAAGATATTTTTTTTTTTTATGTGAAGGCCTCGGATGTTTATACTCTCAACAGGAGAGACGGGAGAACCATCGAAAGAAATAGAAAAATTAGGAGGTGTCTTTGAGAGGGAGATTTCAAGAAGTTGAGGTTTTAAAGAGTTGAATTTCACATGGTTGAGACGACCCCTCTGGGAAATTCCATTCAGTTCAGCAAGAATGGAATCGGAAAGATGAAAACGAGGCAACTCCAGAAAGCAGTGACGCATGCAATACTCGGTCAAATGCCTTAGATATGTCAAGCGTCACTACACAAGTCTCCCCATAGTCCCTAAGGGCAGAAGACCCCAAATCTGAGAGATTGGAAAGTATATCACTAGTAAACGTCGAAAACCATACTGATGATCAGAAAGAAAAGAGTTGAGAAGGGTGTCAAAGATCTTAGACAGAATACAAGTGAGAGCTATAGGCGATAGTTAGAAGGGTCAAAGGGGCTATCTTTCTTCGGAATAGGTTAGACTAATGCGCGCTTCCAACACTGAGAAAAAGTACTAGTATTGAGGCATAGAGAAAAAAGTTGAACGAAGCAGCGCCACTTCCTTAAAACTCAGGGAGGAATGCCGTCCAGGCCGCTTGCCTCCTAACGTACATAGATTTCAGAGGTCCATGCACCTGATCAAATGTAATCACAGGTAAAGTCATGGGACATCTGATTGAAGAAGTAGGAGGAGGATTACCGGAGTCGTCCAGGGTTGAATTAGAAGAGAATAGGAGGCTGAAGAGATTAACCTTTTCTGTTGGAATGTTAGCAACAGAACCATCAGAGCGAATTAGAGGAGGAAAGGGAATATATATATATATATATATATATATATATATATATATATATATATATATATATATATATATATATATATATATATATATATATATATATATATATATATATATATATATCTTTTTCATGTTGTCCAAAAAATTAATCAAACAGACAACAAATTAGTAACTTTCAAAATTTTATACATCCGCATTTAATAATTGTAGATGCGAATATTACAAAAACATGAACTGCGGATGTCACATACATCACTAATTTTATATATATATATATATATATATATATATATATATATATATATATATATATATATATATATATATATATATATATATATATATATATATATATATATATATATATATATATATATATGGGCGTTTCTCTATTTAAGTTAATTAAGTGAAATTGTGGTAAAGACTGAAGTATATTTCTTTTTCAGGCTAATGATGGGCTTAATTGTGATAATTGGTGTGGGTTTTATGAACCTCTTTTTCGTAAGCAAAGGAATGGAGTTACTAATTTCTGGAGCTGCAGCTGCTGTGTTCTCACTTTTCATTGTTTATGATACACACGTGAGTTTTTTTTTTTTTTTTATTGCATTTATAAAAAAAATTTGTTGATGTGAAACATAGTTTTAATATGGAAAAGTATATTGCTGTTTAACATACGCTTTCCATACTTTCAGATGATGATGGAGAAGCTCTCTGCGGAGGAATACATCTTGGCCACGATAAATCTTTATCTAGATATAATAAACTTATTTTTGGAGCTTTTGAGAATATTCGGTGATAGGAGAAATTGATTTTATGAGTCAGTAAACTATGTACAAGGGATTTTCAGACACGATTATGAACCTAGTTTTCAAAATATCTAGTTTGATACCATTTTATTAAACTTATAACTTTCCACTTATTTTAAAAGTTTTTGTTGAATATTGTATTTTTTCTTCATTTACTTTACGTGAGAGAGTAATTATTGCACATATTTTAAATGAATTTATTTTTTTAATGGTTGGTGTTTGAAATATTTATTAAACTTAAATAAATATATTTATTGAATTATAAAACATTTATACAAAAATATAGATATTTAACAGTTTTTATAATTTTCCTATTATTTTTAACCCTTAATTGTAAAAACTAATATACATATTAAAAAATGATCGATTCCTCTGGTTCGATTCCAAAGTCGTAATTGATGGCGTTATGAATGTAAAATACGTTTGTTTGTTTACCGGTCATGTAAGAAATTAAGATTTGCAGCTATTCGAGATTTTTTTTTACAATTTGGTTTAATATTTGTGACCTTAATTGGTTTGTCACTAGTTTCTTTTTGTGCTACACATGAATACATATCTAAATAAGAGACATAAGGAGAGTCCATTGGATCCAAATGATTCATCCATTGCATGGCTTCTATAATGGCAGGATTAGACGTTTCCGATCTTAATGTAGTAACTCCTCCAAAATCTACAAGCGGTTCTTCAACTTGCACTTCTTTATCCACATTTAGGGTTACTGAAGAGGTGTGATAATTATTATATGGTTTATCATACAGTGACCCAATGCTTTCCGAAGTTATAGTGTGAGTTTTAGTTAATTTGTTCCTTACATATACTGTACTAGATGTACTAGAAGTGCAAGATTTACTGCAGTCTGGAAGAAATTCCCCAGGATACATCCTTGAATTTTCGTTTGATTTGCATTCCGGCAAAGTTTTTCTTGGTTCATCAAGTACTCTGTTTACTGAATTATTTGGCTTTTCCATGTAACTGCACGCAGACTTTCTTGGTGTAAGAGATACCTAGATAAACAAAAATAATATATCTAATTATAATTTATTCAAAAGCATTATATATTTGAATCAATGAAAAATACAGTTATGAATTAGACAAATGAAGAGCGGCCAGAAAAAAATTTCAATACTTCCTATTAAATTTCCTATAGGAGTCAATAGGAATCAATTGAAATTTTTTTTTGCTGGATGTAAGGGAAAGTGAAGTCAAAAAATAAAACTTATGATAGCACTGCGTTGCTTTGATAATTTTGAGAAACCTAGTATAAAATACTTAATCTTTCAAACTTCATGTTCTGTAAAATGCATTTCATTTTTTGAAAACTCTGTTAACGTTTCTTTTGCATCTTTCTATTATTATACATTATAGAGATAAAATTTAAACCTCAATAAAATTATAGTTCAAAAACGCAAGAGACCAGCTATATCATATTTAGATATATTAAAATTTGATACAAGAAACCAGTTCATTCGAATTCCAGTTGATATATTCACGCTAAATTTATATGGATATTGTTAATATATAAAAAAGGGAATGTTACTTCAAAATATCCATTTCAGATATTTTCTTATATAAAGTTCAATCTTCTTTTTGAACAATATCTGTTTCCGATGTTCGTTTTAAAACTTAATGCACTACTTAAGGTTGAATATTTTTAAATAATCGTAATAAAAAGAATTAAGAAACTGCATTTTGTATCTTCAAAGGGCATGAAACAAAAACTTGATTAAGATATTAATACAAAATACAGTAATTCTGACTTTAAGTTACTGAAGCATTAAAGAATTGTAAGGGAAGCTCATTGAATTTATTTATTTTTTTCCTTTTTAAACATGTAATATCCTAGTTTTAATTTGAAACTTTTAAAAAATTTTAATATTTGTTAAAAAAAAAGCAGAAGAGATGAATCCTGAAACCCTTTTATTATTATTATATAATACTTATTGGTGGAAATGGTTCAAAGGTCCTTAAAATGCTCAACAGAGGTGTTATGCAACCCAAGTGTGATGGGAGAGGTAGCATGTAACGCATGTGTGAGGAAGAGATAGTATGTAACCCAAGTGTGATGGGTTATCATCAATTTTATAAGAAACTGCAGGAAGTCGATTACAGGACTTGTAGTCATATAAATGATTCAACTAAAATATATATTTGCAGAAAGCATAAAAATATAGAAAAAGATATAAATCTAAATACATTAGACCAAGGTAATAACATCAATCATCATATCTTCCTACCTTAACTTCTCCGCAAACACTACCATCTAAATCAAGAAGCGGAATCCATCCACATAATGATAGAAAGCTATTCCACAAGAAGTTTATATCAATCGGGGCAAACCCAAGAAGAGGATCGTCTGAATGAGCAGATTCCCCATCTAAACTGTGAAAAAGCTTCAGTATAAGTTTGTAATTTGTCTGTAGAAGAAAAAATAACACCTTAGCATACACATGCAACAGTTTGCTTCTTAAAATAATTACATGAAATTAAAAATTAAAATTTTCAATTTAAACTGAAAATTATGGTCCGAGAAGATTGTAAAATAGATATGAAAAAATTATGTACTAGATGGTTAACAGAAATAGGTTAACTTACGTGTTGCAAATCTTCACGATGAAAAGTAAAATTAGTTCTGCCATTCCATACCGGGGATGATGATGATCTAATAATTTTTGTCCTAAATGTAAAGTTTGGTGGGATTGTTGTCAAAACGTAACTATTGGGCTGAAATGATGCACGGGTTCGTTTAGATCTTAATAGTGGTAATCCATTTCCTTCAAGAATTTCCAAATGAACTTCTTTTAAAGAATCTGCATTCATATTCTTTATAGGAATATATTTAAAATTTGCACTAGTTTCGATAATTAGGGATTCTTGACTGGTTACATTTTCAAAAGGCTGCAAAGGCTTCTCCGGAGGGATTATACCTTTTTCTAAAATTTTATAGCCAGATTGAGATTGTAGGGTGCAAAAATTATTATCTATTTGTACGTCACTATTGAAATTATTACTATTACTACTACATTTATCAGTCTGTAATCGATTTTCTTCAATATCACAATGAGAAGATACACCACTAAAAGCAAAAGCTACGCTAAAGATTAAGTATCCCACAGGCTTTTCAACACTTGGATTATTTGATTTAATACCATTTGAACTTTCATTTGATACCCATAAGGGAACTGCAACATACTTCTCGTTTCCATTTCCAGATCTTATTTGATTCAGTGAAATTATTCCAATGCCAACATTATCTGGTTTTTGGTTTCCCATCTGGCGACTTGAAACTCTATAAAAAAGAATATTAAGAAATGAAAATATTTATATGTATTTTTGAGAATTTTTAAAAATTTATATAAATGAAAGCACAGTAGGAGTGTTGCCTATTGTTTCAAGAAACTTTAAATCTTCACACACACCACATAAAAAAATCAAATCAAATTCTTCTGTATTCCTTTTCTCATATTTTCTTGACATTCTTGCCACAAATACAAAACTAACTAAATATTTTCTTTTTCCACAATCTATATATACACTTATACCATAAACGACAAAAGTACTATAGGCAAGGTCTACTTCAAGAAATATAAAGCTTTTAAAATTCATTCTTCAAAATTTTTTCTAGGTTTATCAAACTTACAAGATGCTTTTTTTCGTTATTTATCTTCATTACTACTCTTTCTCCAAAGCCTTTCTATATTCCTTTGTCATAAGTTTTTAGATTATTTTTTTAATTTATTTATTTACTTTTTTTTTTACACATCACCACCGTTCATGGGCTAAATACCCTTTCCATGTTCACATTATAATCTCTTTGTCACAATATCAGGGTTGGTGATTTTTTTGATGTTTTTGATTTTTTAAAAAAATAATAAAACTGTTTTTATTTATTTGTTTTATTTTGTCATATTTTTTTGATACATAATGATATAACAGATATATTAGTTCCTTCTTACTGTGTTAAAAAACTTTAAAGTAGTTTATATATTAGAAATATAACTTCCTTAATATTTGGTTCAAGATTTCATATAGGGTAATACAAGAATCTGATCTTCATTAATATAATTTATCCAATATAGAACTGTTCGAGTTTAGAATTCCTAATATATATTCAATCAAATCTTCAACAAAATTTAATTGAGCTTTAATCTAATGCAATTTGAGGTTATAGACAAAAGAGAAAACAGAAAAGACAATTCCTTTTAATTTTCAACCATTTAAATTTTTATACAACATTATAAGAAAACAATATTACTCTATATAAATTATAAAAGAAAGAAAATTTAAGCACTTTTGATGCATAATCATTAATCCATAAATTAAATGCATAACTTGCATAAAAAAAAAAAAAAAAAAATATATATTATATATATATATATATATATATATAATATATATAATATATATATATATATATATATATATATATATATATATATATATATATATATATATATATATATATATATATATATATATATATATATATATATATATATATATATATATATATATATTTTTTTTTTTTTTTTTTTTTTTGCAAGTTATGTATTTAATTTATGGATTAATGATTATGCATCAAAAGTGCTTAAATTTTCTTTCTTTTATAATTTATATAGAGGAATATTGTTTTCTTATAATGTTGTATAAAAATTTAATTAAAAATTAATCTATTAAGTTATTGAAAAGGTACCGCGGTAAGAGATTCATTGAGCAATGGTCCTGATTCAAATGAGTCAAAGAACAAGTCATGTAAGGTAGCATGAAGGCCAGAAGTTATGTGGCGATAAGAGATTCTTTGCAGGGCTGAGAATAACACCTGAAAGGTCCATTAATCTTTCTTATATTTATTCAGTCTTGGCTGAAAGTTTAGTGAGGGTGTTCCAAACCAGAGATAATCTGAAGATTTGTTCTTAAGGGGGCAGGCATTTGGTTGTTCGGCTGATAGAAACAGTGGCATTAATGGTCAGGAGTGAAAACTTTTTCGATAGAGGAGAAAGGAATTGGTGTAATATGTGTAAATG
Organism: Armadillidium nasatum; assembly: GCA_009176605.1. Classification (NCBI taxonomy): domain Eukaryota; kingdom Metazoa; phylum Arthropoda; class Malacostraca; order Isopoda; family Armadillidiidae; genus Armadillidium; species Armadillidium nasatum. The sequence goes on from SEYY01019644.1 coordinate 41,316, forward strand.
TCAGAAATGCTGCTGGGCATTTGACTTAGGTGTCCATGAGGCAGGGAGAATTGATAGTGAATCTGAGGTTTTGAGACCTGGAAAGCATCAGTTTACAGATACAGCATAGAAGATGCGTAGGGAGGAATCTCTCTTTGATCCTGAGTCACTGCGCTTGGATCTAGCCTTTCCCAGAGTACAGAGCTTGATAATTTCCCACTCAAGTTTATAATATACAGAAAAATTCACAGTAATTCATCGTAAAGGTCTTTCTACAGTTTGAGATGCATGGTTTGTTTACGCGTCTTATGTGAATAGCTTGTACACTGTCCTTATACCTCTCGCAAACCCCTGCAGTATTTCTAACTTCGCTAGAAGTTAAGATCGTCTTTACTAGGAGGGAACCATTCCGCATGATAGTCCCTTGAGGGCCACTGTCATCCAGCGTGCTTTCAAGGCTTCACTTGGGTCTAGTGTTCTGTATTTAATTAAGGCTCTGGATGAGGTAGAATATAAGAAAACTGCATGGGGTATGTCGCGTCCTTGGGGATGCCTAGTGAGGTCTACATGAGACATCATGAGATTTTTCCATATAGTGGCAATATTTTTTCCACCTTATAGGTGAGAGCCTATTCATCATGTAAGATAATGATGAAAAGTCCTAGAGTTGAGGGTTAGGTAAATAACTGAGAAGAAACCAAGGCTGTGTGTGAGCTGGGGTGTTTGTTGATAGTGTGATAGTGGTCAAACTCTGCTACTAAGAATCCGTTGCTATGGGCGTTAAAACCCTTTATCTTCAGTAGCTTGTTAACCTTCGAGGGGGGGGGGGAATGTTATGGGGGAGCCTAATGCTCAATATGCTTTGTATTCAAATTCATAAAGAAAACAACTATTTCTACTAAGTAGTTACTGCATTTAAAAAAAAAATTAAAAAAAAAAGCGAGCACGCGCCTGTTGAGAAAAAAAAAGGAAAAAAGGAGGGGGAGAGGGGGAGAAAAGGAAGTGCGGTGTGCGGCCGCTGTGCCAAAGCGAGAGCATTATAACGCAGGCCATTGCCAAAACACTGAGTCGTAAAACAAGTTGTAGATATGGCCTCTCGCATCACCTCCCCCGAAACATTACGCTCGGGAACCAATCCATTAACCAAACAGTGGGCATACGATGCCCAAGATTAATAATCTAAGTGCAGGACAGTCTCTAAAGTTTTTAGCTTAGGTTTGGTGCCCCTACAATAGGTGATCTACTTAAAATCGTAGAAAAGACCAATTTGTAGCCAGAACCCTCTCACCCACGAGCTATGACCCACATGAGGTACCTTCTAGGCACAAAAACTACACAACTTCAGGAAGATAGCTTTAAAAAAGAAAGGAAACTATTCTGGAAGTTGAGAATAAAATACGTACAATAGTATATTAAAATCAAATATTTGCAGACACAAAAGTATCTGATACCCTTCTACATATCAAAGAAGATGCCTTTGCGAGGGGCACTACAATTCATGTATTCTTATATTTCAACCATTTTTAAAATTAATATACAATGTTTATGTTTAAATTTCAAAATGACAGTATATTGTTTTCTCAAATTGCTGTAATGATCAATTCATGTTAGCACTCATGTATTCAAAAAAACATTTTTTTTCCTATTTATATTGGTATTATAATTTAACACCAAAGTGTTTTCTTTACACTTCAAAACCCTGATCATCAACATGAAAACATGAAAAAAAAAACATTTATTTCGCAAAAAAAATGCAACAATTCATCTATTTCATATCTTGAGACCCATCGATTATTACCAACACAATACAAATAAAATAAATGTGGTGGAATAAAAAAAAGAAACTATTACTGCAGCAATAGTTTTTTGGGTTTGGGTTTCCTCCTCTTTGCTTACTTATGTCTAACTTTCTTTCTCATTTCGGATGTTGTTGATGGGGCTACTACTTCCTTTCTAGTCAACAGTGGCGTTCTTGTGTCCTACTCAATTCCTACTTTTCATCAATGACCTTTTCAGCTGTTTATCTAACCCTATCAAATCATATGCCGATGACTCGACCCGACTTGACCCTACATTTTCTGGTAATCTCAAATCTGATCCCAATTTTGCATCAACAGTTGTCTCTAGTCTTAATCTTTCCGGTTCCATTCTTGGAGACCTGGATAGAATTTTCCAGCGGGGTCGTTACAACCTTGAGAAATTCAATTCTTTAAAAACTCAACTTCTACAAATCTCCTCAAAGATACCTCCTAATTTTTCAATTTCTTTCAGTAATTCTCTCGTCTCTCCTGTTGATAATAAAAACAAAAAACCGTCTTGGAAACCTCACATCACAAAGGTTGTAATGGCGGCCTCAAAGTTGCTGGAAGTTCTGTTTAGACTACGAGAATTTTTTCTTTTTCTTTGCAGTTACTCCAATTATACAAGGGCCTCATCTGCCCTTGTATGGAGTACTGTTCTCATGTCTAAGGTGGCTTAGGTTTCACCAATCTTTTGGATAAGGTAGAGTTAAAAGCTAAAAAGACTTATTTTGTCTTTGCGACATGACGTTGGTGCTATGTCTCTGTTCTACAGGTGCCACACCGGCAAATACTCGAGAAATGACCACTCGTATACCTCCACCTTTAGCGTTCTCGCAGCACAAGGGGTGCATTGCCTGCACATGAATTTTGTGTGGACATAGGCAACTCCAGGCTTGTCCGTTGTGGTATTTCCTTTCCAGCCACCTATGTTTTGTAGAATACTTTTCCATCTTCAGTATTTCCTGCTGAATTTAATCTCAATTACTTTAAAGCTCACATACGGAATTTGCGTTAATTGGGAATTGTAGTTTTTTTTAAAAAAAATTTTTATCATCATAACACTCTTCTAGAGTAGGACTGCCCGTGAGTGGTGGTGATAACTTAAAAAAAAAAGCAATTATTATTAGTATTTTTACTACTACCACTACTACTAAATAAATTAGTATTATTATTATAAATAATAAGAATCACAAATAAATAAATACTCTTTTTCCTTTTATGTGACAATCACATTAAAAGGTATTCTTTAATTTAAGAATCAGAAGAAAAATAATCTAAAATTTAAAATGTACAAGAATTACTTACTTAAATTTCAAACAACCATTGTCCTTTCCATTTTCCAGATGGAAAATTTTCCTAGAGTTGAAGAGAATTTCTGTGAAAAAAAAAAAAAGTAACAACATTAAGAATAAATTTTGTATAAATAAAAATTTCAAAACCTGGAAATAAAAAATTAAAAACTGAGGAAAAAGCTTAAAAAGAATACTAATCTTCCAAAATCAAAATTATGCATATATATCTACTGAAAATAAGGTAAATGGTTCCCACATTGAATTTTTGAAATTTTAACATAGTACACTGATATGTGAACATACTACTACTTTTAAAAGAATAAAAATTATTGACTTGAAAAAAGGAGCACAAATGGGTTTTCTCCAATAGCCAAAAAGGTTAATAAAAAACTGACAAATAAACAGAAAATTCTTCTTGTAAATAATATCAACCTTTATGATTAAATCAATAGATTATTTAATTATTTTGTGCACTACAACACTTATTTAATTTAAATATACATATTTAATAAAACAAAATTTTACACGATTTATCACCTAAATTGAGCCTTTATTCAAAACTTTTGAGTAAAAAATAGCTCCCCTGCTCCCAATACTCCAGAAGTAACAAGCACTTTGAGAAATATGGCAACTTCCTTAAGATAATCTTAAGTGTTTTCACTAGTGGCATTATGGTTGAATTGTGTGTGTGTGAAGTAACAAAGGGAGGGGGGGAGCGGGGGCTAACCCTGAACTGGATATGAATGCTACAGCGACTTGCTCCCACTCAATAAAAATGCATACACAGTACATTTTAAACCTCAAATATTATATATATATATATTATATATATATATATATATATATATATATATATAATATATATAATATATATATATATATATATATATATTATATATATATATATATATTAGGGATGGAGCGATACCAAAATTTTTACCGATACCGATACCGATACCTAAAAATTACCAGATGCCGATACCGATACCGGTATCGGTATCGGAAAATATGCCGATACTACTACCGATACCGATACCGATACTTTACTCTTATCCAAAAAATTTGCCGATACCGATACTGAAAAGGTCGATACCGATACCGGTATCGGAAAATATGCCGATACTTTTACTCCATCCCTAATATATATATATATAATATATATATATATATATATATATATATATATATATATATATATATATATATATATATATATATATATATATATTATATATATATATATATATATATATATATATATATATATATATATATATATATATATATATATATATATATATATATATATATATATATATATGGGATGGAGTAAAGTATCGGTAAATTATCGGTAAAAATTCTGGTATATGAATGGATAAAGTATCGGTATATTTTCAGGTATCGGTACCGGTAATTTTTAGTATCGGTATATTTTCGGTATCGGTATAAATTTTTAGGTATCGGTATCGGTAAAACTTTTGGTATCGCTCCATCTCTAATATATATATATATATATATATATATATATATATATATATATATATATATATATATATATATATATATATATATATATATATATATATATATATATATATATATATATATATAATATATATATATATAGGGACCGACCGGGGTTGGAATTTGGCCGGGGCCGGGGTTCTGGACGGGGTTTCCTAAAATTTGTAAAGAGGTCAAAAGCACTGAAATTTAAGGTTAAGAAAATTAGATATAAGGTTTATTTAATTGTAAGGAAGGAGTAGAATAGCCAACATTCACTTAAATTAATGATTATATGCATTTTCTCCAAAAAAAAAAAATTCAAAAAATTACAGTTTTGTATAGTTAAAGTTTAAAAAAAGTACAAAAATTAAAAAAAAAAATATTCTAATTCATAATAGTGATTCAACAGGTTTACTTAAGTAAGACCCTAACGTAAAGTTTGAAAAAATGTAAGATATAAAATTATCAATTTAACCTGTATTTATACATATCATTGTTATTTTATTGCCATGTATCAAACTTGTATCATTTAGCTGCATTATTTAAAAATTATTATTTTGTTTATACTTTCAGTCAATATGGCTAAAAGATCAGCTTCTACAGTATTTGAATACTTTACAATGTTTCAGGATAGGCTCGAAATAGCTAAATGTTAACATCTGCAGTCAGAAAATTAGAAGAGAACCTCCGGGTGCTACAAGTAAAAAAATTTCAACCAAATCTTTTTGGAGTATCTAAAATCAAAACACAAAGATGAACATTCACTAGCAGAAAAGGAGCGGTCAAAAGAAACAGAAAAGAAAAAAAAATCTTAATTTTCTTATTTTTTGTTTGAAATTTTTTTTTTTATTATTTGACTGATTGAGCTGAAATTTTCAAAGTATGTGAATTTTTTCACGAAGTTCTGAGTTGATTTCGAGCATTTTTTAGAGTCTATAACGGTTTGAAACTTATTTGGACCCAAAGTTGAAAAAAATGAATAACTGGATCAAACCACTGGTTCACATGAGCTGAAAATTTAGCTGAACACCTTTGCCCCAATTTCTTGCATTGGTGGGAATAGGTTTTTGATATCACATCTAGAAAAAAGTTATATAAGCACTTGAAATTTTTTTTGGCAAAAATCGTACCCTTCTGGAGGAAAAAATTATTTATAAAAAAAGCTACCTACTATTTTTTTTTATTTGTGAATATTGTTTAGAAGAGGGCAGGGCAACAATATTTATTTAGTGCATATTTAAATGTCTTTGTTTGAAGCGAGATATAGCCTCTCAAACTTTGAGAATTTTTGAAATTTGGCCAAAAATGGACCTTTTTGAAGGCTATATCTTCAAAACCAACGAATGTCATCGAATAAAGTACATAGAGGAATTTGTAGCCCCACCCCTCCTCTATACACACCAAAAATAGGAAATGTATAGTTGTATTTTTTTAAAAAAAAAAAAAAAAAAAAAAAAAAAAAAAAAAAAAAAAAAAAAAAAAAATTTTTTTTTTCCTATAGTTAGTCAGTTTTTGGCTTATAAGATTTTTCCTATAACTCTGGGAACAAAAGTCTATTAGAGACTTTTGTATCCCATTTAATTTTGAATAAATAGTCCAATTTTCAGCTCATTCTAAAAAGTGGTTTGGCACCGACATTCAATTAAAACAGGGTAAAATTTCAAAAAAAAAAAAAAAAAACTTTTAACCGTAATAGACTCGGAAAAACGCTAGAAATGGACTTTCCTTACCGGTAAAAAATCTATATAACTGAAAGTTTCAGCAGAATCGGCTGAAAATTTAAAAAAAAAAAAAAAAATTTAAGTATAATTTGCCATTTTAACCCCGGCCGGCAACCCCGGTTTTTCCTGATTTTTGGCCGGGGCCGGAGCCCCGGTCGGTTCATATATATATATATATATATATATATATATATATATATATATATATATATATATATATATATATATATATATATATATATATATATATATATATATATATATATATATATATATATATATAATAGGAGAACCATTTGGAATGAATGGATTAAATGAAAATGGGACCAAAGTGATTGGAATGTGTGCAGCAAGTGGCCTTTTAATAGGAAATACATGGTTTCGTAAGAAAGATATTCACAAGCATATGTCGGGAAGTCGGGTGACTGGGGGGAGAGAGCTATTGGATTGTGTGTGTGTGCGTGAGATGGGTAGGGAGGAGTAGGCTGCTAGATATTATTGTATTGCGGGTAACGGCGATGAGTATCTCTGACCATTACTTGGTAGTGGTAAAAGTTAATGGGGATGAGAAAAAGTGAGGGAGAGGGTGAAGGTGGTGGAGGTAGTGAGGATGGGAAGGTCGGAAGAAGAGCAGGAGAGGGAAGATTACATAAGAGGTCTAAGGAAGTGGAGAGGTAAGAGGGAGTGTGGTAGAGGGATGGAGGAGGAATGGAGTACATCGAAGGGATCACTGGTGGGGGTTGCGAAAAGGGTGTGTGGAGTTTGAGTTAAGAGCAAGAGATGAGATCTAGAAGAGAGGTGGTGTTCGACAAATGTTGCAGAAATTTATGAAAAAAGAAGACCGTGCACCATATATTATATAATATATATATATATTATATATATATATATATATATATATATATATATATATATATATATATATATATTATATATATATATATATATATATATATATATATATATATATATATATATATATATATCAGAAATCTAAATGGCTTAATTTTTCATTATCTGGTATACCTTGTATCCAATTACATGATACTCTAATAACTGATATTATGATCCTACCTTGAGTTTCTGTGATCTGACGTGAAACGAGTAAAGTAGATTGCAAATGTTCCACATCTTCAAATTCCAACACAACTTCCACAAAATAACATATTTTACTTCTTTGCCGGACTACAAGTTCTAAAATTAATAATTGATTAATAAATCACAGGTAAAATATAATGAAGTTCTGTTATTACTCAAGAATCAAAGATGTCATGGAAGAAAAAAAAAAAAATACAAACTCTTCTTTTGTTGATTAACATCTGTCTTGTGCAACTGATCAGTAAGCTGAACCGAATGAAACAGTAAAACTAGCAATGATGATTCTGCAAGAAATAGTTTAAAAATCACATGACATTTTTAAGTAACTGTTAAAATACACAAACTGATACCAGCTAACAAACTTTTCTAGCTCTGGTGGCATAGAAAATATACATAATAATAGTAATAATAATAATAATAATAATAAAAGGGGAACTTTACAACAAATTTTATTAGATGAAAGAAAATCAAATAATATTTTTTAGGAGAAGGTCGTCACGCCGTCTCAAACTATGAAAGTAACCATGCTGGGTGGTAGGATGGGCTACATCATTCCATTTCACTCCATTGCCCTTTGCTTAAATCCTTTTTGTGTTTCATATTCTCAAAGGGTCTTTGAGAAGATGACCCATATTGGAATACCTATGCTCCCACTACCCTCTCCTTCCTTCACATATACTTCACAAATTTACAAGCACTTACACATACATTACCTTTTTAAAATAAATTAAAATGGCAAAACATAAAGCAGCCTTGGAGAAGCATAGAAGGGTGCTTTTGAAAAAAGCCCCTCATGCACTCCTTCCTCCATCCCATTACCACTTGGGAGTTGGGGGTCTGGGTTAATGGGGTTGGTGCCATTAAGACTTTGCTGCAGGTGTGTCCTGGTTCTCTATCTTTTTTTTTTTTTTTCATTAAATTCCGCAACATTCAGAGTCATTTGTCTAATTTCCACTTTGTCAAACACAACCTCTTTTCTTCTAGACCTCATTTCTTGTTTTCAACTGAAACTCAGGTGTTTGATTGCTCTAACAGCAAACAAACTCTGTTTCTTTCTACTGTATCCTCAATTTCCAGCCAAAGGCGGATGTTGCGCATATGTAGCAACCAATGTTGTCTGTTCTTGAATATCTAATTTGGAGCCTTCTGAATTCTCTACTTTATGGCTTAGGCTTTCCTGTAACTCTACAAGTAAATTCATTTGTTCTGTCTATCTTCTACAAGAAGATTTACAAGAATCAGGGAGTTCCTGATATCCCTATAAAGTTTTCAGCATGGTACCTATTACACTGATAAGTTTTAAAACCTGCGAAAAAATCTGAACTAGAAAGCATTAAAACAATACTGGTAGTAGACGTATGAGACTCGTTTCAGAACTATTTTGTTGTAAAGTTCAAGATATCATTGCATATAATGCACAATTTTAAAAATGTCTTTTGCTTTTTGGAGTAAACTACATTGTCAAACAATTCTTTCCTTGAAATAGACGAATATTGAAAAAATGTAAAAATATTATCAAATGTTCCCCAATTCATATAACAAACGATTTACCTAACATTTTAGTAAAAACACTCTTGAAAAGGTGTGTGAAAATGGAATATGATGAAATTGAAGACCTTTTCCAACGAAACAATTTAAAGATTTCTTATGTAACAAAAAATAGATTTTTTTTTTGTGTGGGGGGGGGAAGTTACTTATTAAATTAAGCTTGTGAAGCAATTTTTATGAGCATTAGTATTTATAATCTACAAATTCCAAATTACCTCTATTTAAGATTTGAGTGGAAAATCAAAAAAGAAATTAAGGTTGAGAAAAGGACAACATAATCACAGTTTTAATTGAATAAATAAAAACACCTCAAATAATGCTGAGAATGAGGAGGAAAATTAGATCCATTATCATTACGGTAAATATTAATACAGTAGATATCCTATAATTTCTTAAAAATCTACTGACTACCTTCAGTATGGACGATAATGTCGAAATTAAAGATTAGATGTTTAGAAAATACACACTTACGATTAAAAGGAACATTTAAAATTGTATATTTTTGGTTGTTCCAACAAACAGAGTCTTCTTAAAAATTATACTTAAATGCAGGTTTGATAAAAATAAATAAATAAATAAAATGGGATGGGGTGGGGGAATCTGTAAGTAGCTGAAAATACTAGCTCTTGAGCATGATGTTAGAGTTGGAATATTTCTTCAATAAATTTGAATGCATAGTTTTTTACATTAACGTGTAACACAAAGGCTACACAAAGATATCAAGATTATGTTTGTTTTCTTTATGTAGTATTTATATTTAAATTCTCTTAATAATAATAATAATAATTTTCAATTTCTACATTTTATTCAGGAAAAGTACATTTACAATATTACAGTAGGTAATAATAATAATAATAATAATAATAATAATTGATTTCTTTTCAGGTAGGTTAATGGGAAACTCATTCTGTGACGCGGGGGTCTGTGCTGATCTGTTTGTATGGGTTCCTCTATAGTGAAATTTTATTTAATTTATTTTCTTTTAGGTTCCAGAGAAATCCTGAATTAAATCTTTAAATAAATGACAAATATAGGACATAATTGTATATATAATTTTAGTATACAGACGTATCAAAGTAGTATATAGGACTCAAAAGGAACAAATTTATATGAATGAAGCTTACAAGAAGAAGAAGAAAGGAAAACATAAAAGACAAATTAACTTTCATTGTATAATAATCTTTACTATGACTCTTTCTTATCTGTTTTCTTCTTGAAAGTGTATTTGTCATTTATCGATTCATTAAGAGATCATTGTATTGTGACAGGTGAGTTACATTTGTTTTATTTAGGTAGAATACGTTAATTTTATGAATCAATAATAATAATAATAATAATAATGTTTTAAGAAGTAATGGTACATACCTTCCTCACTGGGGTGGGGGTTAACAGATTTGTCTTTAACTTTATTTTTCAGATCTATGAGTTCACATTCAGATGAGCTATCGGAAGCCAGCTTACCAGGATCAACATCGGTATTTGAAGAAAATGAGTTTAAAAACTCTTCACTAAAAATTACTTTTTGTTTTGTTTTCTCTTGGTAGTCACCTGAGTAAAATGGTTTTAAAAAAAAAAAATGTTTAAACTTTTCTACCAAATACAAGATCAATACAAATTTAAGGATATAAATTTACAGTTAGTTAAACTTCTAGAAAAGATATTACTTATATTTTCGATATGGTCATCGATTTGATCACATGAATCTAAATCAAGGCTTGGAGATCTTCCTTGACAAATCTGTATCAGAGTCGGCAAATCCGATAGTTGAAGGGCACCCGAATCTACAATTGATAATAAAAATAATGAATATTTAAGTTTTATTTTCAAACTATCATCCAGATGAACATTTTATCTTACATCTTACCTACAAAAGAAAACAGTCTCTTCAGAATATGTTTCTTTTTAGAGAGAGATATTGAAGAAAGAATTTTTGAATTTTCTTCCTCACAATTATTTTTTTGTATAACATCTTGGGCATTTGTATGACTACAATTAACATTTTCTCTTAACTTCTGTGATGACTTTGAGCTTCTATGAGGTGAAAAATTACATTTCACAGGATTATTTTTACCAAAAGAAACAAATCTTGGAGAATGATTTTCCTTTAATAATACCTTCTTTTTCTTTGGAGTTATTTGACCTGACTGAGGATGAATAACATTTTCTTTTATTTTTGGTAAATTTTTTGCTGTCTGGTTTTCCTTCCTACTTTCTTTAGTTTTGGATACTGATACCAACTGCTCTCCTGATGTATAAAGGATGAAAACCATTACTGAGCCCAAATGATCACCATAATTATTAAATATGCTACATTCTTGGATATATTCTCCTCTTGCATTAAGTTTAAGATCCAACAAAGAAAATTTCCCAATAAAATCTCCAACTTTCCATTCCTTCTTCTTTCTTATTTGATGTTCATGTAAACTGTTTGGTAAATCTGTATCAGAAACAACTGACAATTCAACAGTTAAATATTCTGCATCGATGAAGTACCTTTGAAGTCCTTTTATATCACACCGGATGTCATAAACAGTTCGAATATCATCACAGCCTGGATGCAATCTAAAATAAAATTAGTATTCAAAATAAATAGTGGTAGTTTTTAAATAAATTATACCTCAATTAATATTCTCTATGACATCAACTTAAAAAAATAAAATAATTATTAAAATAAAGAACAGGAGACTATGTAAAAAATAAAAGCAAAGTGGGTAATTATATCTACAATGCATTAATTAATAATTAGTGATAACATTACTTTATCATCAATGACTATAATATATAATATAATATATATAAATATATATATATATATATATATATATATATATATATATATATATATATATATATATATATATATATATATATATATATATATATATATATATATATATCAGGGTTGGCATTGATTAAATCAAATTGATTTAATCAGTTGATTAAATCAATTGATTTTTTTGATTTTTTTGATTTTTTTAAAAAATAATAAAACTTTTTTTTATTTTGTTTTATTTTGTCATAGTTTTTGATACATAATGATATAACAGATATATTAGTTCCTTCTTACTGTGTTAAAAAACTTTAAAGTAGTTTATATATTAGAAATATAACTTCCTTAATATTTGGTTCAAGATTTCATATAGGGTAATACAAGAATCTGATCTTCATTAATATAATTTATCCAATATAGAACTGTTAGAGTTTAGAATTCCTAATATATATTCAATCAAATCTTCAAAAAAAATTTATTGAGCTTTAATCTAACGCAATTTGAGGTTATAGACAAAAGAGAAAACAAAAAAGACAATTCCTTTTAATTTTCGACCATTTAAATTTTTATACAACATTATAAGAAAACAATATTCCTCTATATAAATTATAAAAGAAAGAAAATTTAAGCACTTTTGATGCATAATCATTAATCCATAAATTAAATACATAACCTGCAATATATATATATATATATATATATATATATATATATATATATATATATATATATATATATATATATATATATATATATATATATATATATATATATATATATATATATATATATATATATATATATATATGCGGCTCCGTAGCTCAGTCGATCGAGCACTCGTGATAGCAATCGAGAGGTCCAGCGTTCGAGGCCTGGCCGGAGCGGGAAATGTGAGCGATTTCTATTTGCGCATAGCTCCGAATGACTCAGTCGTTAAACGAGTACATCAGTGGAGTGCTCTTGCCACTGATGGGGATAATCTCCGGCATCCGCGATAGGCCTGGCCCAGCCAGCGGTACCGCCGTGGGCCCTTGAAACCCAGGGATCTTCCTCGAAAGATCCCACTGACAGGACTTAGTCCTACCTGGGGGAAGGTGATTATTATTATTATTTTTTATATATATATATATATTTTGCAAGTTATGTATTTAATTTATGGATTAATGATTATGCATCAAAAGTGCTTAAATTTTCTTTCTTTTATAATTTATATAGAGGAATATTGTTTTCTTATAATGTATAAAAATTTAAATGGTTGAAAATTAAAAGGAATTGTCTTTTCTGTTTTCTCTTTTGTCTATAACCTCAAATTGCATTAGATTAAAGCTCAATAAAATTTTTTTGAAGATTTGATTGAATATATATTAAGGAATTCTAAACTCTGACAGTTCTATATTGGATAAATTATATTAATGAAGATCAGATTCTTGTATTACCCTATATGAAATCTTGAACCAAATATTAAGGAAGTTATTTTTCTAATATATAAACTACTTTAAAGTTTTTTAACACAGTAAGAAGGAACTAATATATCTGTTATATCATTATGTATCAAAAATATATGACAAAATAAAACAAATAAAAAAAAACAGTTTTATTATTTTAAAAAAAAATCAAATCAAAAAAAAAAAAAAATCACCAACCCTGATATATATATATATATATATAATATATATATATATATATATATATATATATATATATATATATATATATATATATATATATATATATATATATATATATATATATATATATATATATATGGAGTCTATGGACCCACCGGGGCCCCAGCCCCGGCTAAAAATCAGGAATAACCAGGGTTTGCCTGCTAGGGTTAAAATGTCAAATTATATTTTTTTTTATGAGGACAGTCCAATTTCAAATGTTTTAAAAAAATTTCAGCCAATTTTTCTGATATTTTCAGTATATATAGCTTTTTTCCCACTAAAAAAGTCCATTTCTAGAGTTTATAACTGTTAAAAAGTTTTTTTTTTTTTTTTTTTGGGAAATTTGACCTTTCAAATGAATGCTCAGGCCAAACAACTTTTTGGAATGACCTGAAATTTGGACTGTATATTTAGAATTCTAATGGCTACAAAAGCTTCTAACAATCTTTTGTTCCAAGAGTTATAAAAAAAATGTTATAAGACTAAAACTGACCAACTATCAAAAAAAAATTTTTTTTAAATACCTTTTTGGACAAAAAAAAAATTATAAGAAAACCCTACAACTATAACATTTCTTATTTTGGCGGGTGTATAGAGGAGGGATGGGGCTACAAATTCCTCTCTATAATTTATTCAATGGATTTGTTGATTTCGAGATATAGCTCTCAAAAAGGTTCATTTTTGACCAAATTTCAAAAATTCCCAAAATTTGAGGCTATATATCTTGCTTCAAACAAATAGCATTTAATAATGCACTAAATAAAGTTGTAGCCCTTTCCCTCCTCTAAACAATATCCAAAATATAAAAAAATTAGTAGGTAGCGGTTTTTTTTAAAAATAATTTTTTTCTCTGGAAGGGTATGATTTTTGCAAATGTTTTTTCAAGTGCTTATTACTATCTTTCTAGACGTGATATCAAAAATCTGTTCCCACTAATGCAAGAAATTAGGGCTAAAGTTATTCAGTTAAATTTTCAGCTCATGTGGACCAGTGGTTTGACCCTGCTATTTATTTTTTTTAATTTTGGGTCCGAATAACTTTCAAACAGTTAAAGACAGAAAAACGCTCGAAATCAACTTCGAACTTCGAGATAAAATGCATATACAATAAAAATTTCAGCTCAATCAGTCAAACAATTTTAAAAAATTTCAAACAAAATATAAGAAAATTAAGATTTTTTTCTTGTTTTTAAATATTTTCTTTTTCTTTTCTGTTTCTTTTGACTGCTCCTTTTCTGCTAGTGAATATTCATCTTTGTGTTTTGATTTTAGATGCCCCCATAAAGATTTGGTTGAAAAATTTTTACTTGGGGGTACCCAGAGGTTCTCTTCTAATTTCCGGCTGCAGATGTTACATTTAACTATTTCGAGCCTATCCTGTAACACTGTAAAGTACTGCTATAGCTGATCTTTTAGCCATAGTTACTGAAAGTATAAACAAAATAATAATTTTGAAATTTTGTAGCTAAATGATACAATTTTGATACAAAGCAATAAAATAGCAATGACATGTATAAATACAGGTTATATTGAAAATAATTTAATATCTTACATTTTTCATACTTTAACTTTGGGTTCTTGCCTAAATAAACTTGTTGAATCACTATTGTGAATCAGAAAAAAAAAAATTCAATTTTTTTCCTTTTTCTAAAATTTTTATTACACAAAATCTGTAATTTTCTGAAAATTTTTCAGAGAAAATGCATATAATCATTAATTTAAGTGAATGACTATTCTACTCCTTCCTTATAATTAAATAAATCTCAATTAAAATTACATCTAATTTTCTTAACATAAAATTTCAATACTTTTGACCTTTTTACAAATTTTAGGAAACTCCGGCAAGAGCCCCAGCCTCGGTCAGTCCCCAGTCATAACTTAATAAAATTTGTATCTTATCATCACCTATGATAAATCAATTGGATGACGAGGAACTCCGTACTGCTATTTTCAGCAGGATGGCGTCACTTGCCTCATGTCCAGCAGCATGTACAAAATTGAGTCCTTCTTTAAAGATCAGGTCTTTTCCAAGGGACTTTGGATACCAAGGTCACCTGACCTTATCCCGCTGGTTCTTTTTATGGGGCATGATGAATGGAAAAGCGTATCGCAACAAGCCATATGCTCTCATACAACTGAAAGACATGTGGCAGGCAACTGAAACTGTGACTCCAATTAAATTGACTGCAACCTTCCGAAACATGGTAAAGACTGTGCTGGCATGTGTTGATCCTAATGACGATCACTTCCAACACTTTTTGTAATGTCAGCATGATTGTCAGACACTAAAGTTTGTTCATGGCAAATTTTATTTAACTTACGACCACTACTTTGATGTCTATAAGTGCATATTTAGGGCTGAAAGCATGTGGAACAACCTATATATATATATATATATATATATATATATATATATATATATATATATATATATATATATATATATATATATATATATATATATATATATATATATATATATATATATATATATATATATATATATATATATATATATATATATATATATATATATATATATATATATAATATATATATGAATTTTAACATTTGAATAAATAAAGAAATTAAATTTAATTCTTCTTTATTATAAAATTGTTAAATTCATTAAAATAGTGGAAATTTTTAAAATATACTTTTGAATTTAGTCATCTTCAAATTTACTATAATCGTCAATGTCATCATAAAAAAATTCTTAATCGTACCATCACTAATATGTATATAATCAAAACACATCAAACTGGAGAAAAAAATTTTTCCCATACAATACACAAACTCTTTCAATCAAATTCTTTGACTCAAACAAAATTTGATCAAATTTGAACATGCTCTACAAGTTATTCAAATAGCCGATGTGAGTTTGAGGCATGGATTCATCTTTCAAGCCTTGATTGTGTGAAAAAGTTCCACCTAGTTGTAAACCATGTACCATCTGGTGATAATGATCGATTTAGGCCTTAACACGGAATGAAAGTGACAAATATATATATATATATATATATATATATATATATATATATATATATATATATATATATATATATATATATATATATATATATATATATATACCTGTGATTACTCATTATCGAATCTGGTACATGTGATCCTGAAATCTATGAACATCGGGAAGGCCAGTGGCTCGGATGGAATTCCCCCTTGTGTTCTGAGGGAGTGTACTTCCGAGTTGGCGCCTGTTCTCATTCAGCTATACTCTCTATGCCTTAAAACTAATACTTTTCCTCAATGCTGGAAGCACGTATATGTTCAGCTGATCCTGAAATAAGATAGCCACTCTGACCCTTCCAACTATCGACCTATAAGCTCTCACTGGCGTTTTGTTTAAAATTTTTAAAACTTTTCAACTCCCATTTCCTGGATCATTTGGAGTCTCATTCCCTTTTCTCTGATCATCACTATAGCTTTCAACGCTCGAGGTAAACTGGTGACATACTTTCCTATCTTACTGATTTATGGTCTTCTGCCCTTAAGGGACTTCTGGGAGTCATGTCTGGTGGCGCTTGGCATATCCAAGGCTTTTGACTGGGTATGGCATGCATTGCTGCTCTTCAAGCTCCCTTCCTTTGGGTTTCCTCCTTCTCTTTACTTACTTTTGTCTAGTTTTCTCTCGAATCGCTCCATTTCAGCACTTGTAAATGTAGTGACCTCTTCCTCCTTTTCTGTCAACTGTGGTGTTCCTCAAGGTTCTATTTTATCTCCAACTTTATTCTTACTTTTGCTTAACGACCTTTTCAACTCCATTTCTAACTCTGTTCACTTTATGCTAATAACTCAACTCTACATTCTTTTACTCATTCCGAATCCACTCCCTCTTATGCTTCTAGAGTTGCTTCTCGTCTTCAACTTTCCAATTCAATACTTGCCAATCTGGGTGGGATTTCCAGGTGGGGTTATAGCAACTTTGTGAGATTCAACTCTTTAAAAAATAAACTTCTTCACACCTCCCAACTTTCCTATCTTCTTCGATGCCTCTCCAGTGTCACCTGTAAATAACATTAACATTCTAGGTCTAAAAATAAACAATAAAATGTCTTGGAAACCACATATCACAATGGTTGTTAAAGCGGTCTCTAAAAAGCTGGGAGTACTATTCAGGTTGTGAGAATTTTTTTCTTCTTTTTTTCTCCAAATATATAAGGGTCTTATTCGTCCTTGTATGGAGTACTGTTCTCACATTTGGGGGGCTTCTGCTCCTCCTCTCTTCTGGATAGGGTCGGGTCAAAAGCTAAAAGATTAATAAACTGCCCCCTACTTTCAGACTCTCTTAACCCTATATCTCTTCAATGTGACGTTGGCGCCCTATATCTTTTCAATAGATACTACAATGGCAGGTGTTCAAGAGACTGGATTCTCGCATTCCTCTACCATTGAGTTGCCCTCGTTGCACAAGTGGTGTACGATTTTGTGAAGATTCTGGAAATCCCAGGTTTGCCTGTTGTGGTGCCACATTCATTCAAGGCGCCAATGTTCTGTGAAACTCTCTACCATCATCTGTTTTCCCTCCTGTATTTAACCTCTCTCTCTCTTCAAAGGTTCTGACTGTGCCCACCTGAGGAATGTACATTAGGTTCGGGTCTGAGTGGGTTTTCTATCTATTTAAGACCCTACCTTGAAAGGGCTCTGCCTGTGAGTGGTAGTGAACGGCAAATATATATATATATATATATATATATATATATATATATATATATATATATATATATATATATATATATATATATATATATATATATATATATATATATATATATATATATATATATATATATATATATATATATATATATATATATATATATATATATATATATATATATATATATATATATATATATATATATATATATATATATATATATATATATATATATATATATATATATATATAATAGTTTTACCTTATTTTATGAGTATTTTCACTGCCCCACCAACAATATCTGAATTCAAGAATGTGTTCTGGACGAAGAGAAGGTGTCAAAGTTGGTCGCAAAATTATCATATTCAATCTTCCCTTTAAATAATAATAATAATAATTATAATAATGATATACTAGAGTAAAAACGTTCATAATTATTTCATATATGAAGGATGTATATTGAAACTACATTTCCTATTAAAAGTTCCTTAATGATCTTGCCATAATAAGGAACTAACAAACTAAACTCTTATAAAATGATAGAATAATTGAAATTCTAAAATAGCTCTTTTGAAAATAACTTTAACCAATTAAAAAAAAAATAAGTGCTTGAAGAAAAAGAAAAGTTAAAATACAATATGAAATACTGAATCTCAGAAAACACTTCTCCATTTCTCATTCCCTTAAAGTGTTTTAATATTGCAAAAAAAAAAAATAAATTACTGAACTTTATACAATACCTGAACATCATCCTTTATCAAGGGAGGTAGAGAAAATTCTTCTGACATTATTACTGCTTATCACTAAGACTTATTAAACTTACAAAATCTGAATCTACTACATATATAATTTTAGGGGCTTAAAAAATGCATAACCTGCAAAATGTAGTTTATATATATATATATATATATATATATATATATATATATATATATATATATATATATATATATATATATATATATATATATATATATATATATATATATATATATATATAACTCTTTTGGATAGAGCTGAGTTTAAAGTTAAAGAATTAATAACTGACTGCTTCTTTCAAACTCACTTGACCTTATGTCTCTGCAAAATGATGCTGGTGTAATTTTCCTTTTCTATAGGTACTACGATAGCAATTGCTCGAGAGAATTGACCTCTCGCTATTCCATTACCATTGTGTCACCATTGCAACACAATGGGAGCCATGTTTTTGTATGAATTTTGTGTGTATAGTAAACCCCATGCATGTCCATTGTGGTGCCTCCTTCTTTCCAGTCACTTCTGTTTTGTGGAACTCTCTGCCATCATCTGTTTTTCCTCCTGTATTTAATCTTCCTCTCTTTAAGGCCTCCATCTGCAATCAACTGAGAGATTTGCACTAGGGTAAGATTGGGTGAGTTTTCTTTTATATTATATTTCTGCCCACTCCTAGAAAACGGCTCAGCCCATGAGCAGTGTTAAACTGCATAAATATATATATATATATATATATATATATATATATATTATATATATATATATATATATATATAATATATATATATATATATATATATATATATATATATTATGATTAGGAACCGACCGGGGCCCCGGCCCGGCCAACCCCGGCCCCGGCTAAAAATCAGGGAAAACCGGGGTTGCCGGCCGGGGTTAAAATGGCAAATTATACAAAAAAAAAATTTCTTTTTTTTATTTTCAGCCGATTCTGCTGAAACTTTCAGTGTATATAGATTTTTTACCGGTAAGAAAAGTCCCTTTCTAGCGTTTTTCCGAGTCTATTACGGTTAAAAAAAAATTTTTTTTGGGAAATTTTACCCTTTTTCAATAGAATGGTGGTGCCAAACCACTTTTTATAATGAGCTGAAAGTTGGACTATTTATTCAAAATTATATGGGCTACAAAAGCCTCTTAATAGACTTTTGTTTCCAGAGTTATAGAAAAAATGTTATAAGCCAAAAACTGACCAACTATAGAAAAAAAAAATTTTTTGAACTAAAAAAATCCACCTTTTCAGACAAAATCTTTTTTTTAAAAATACAACTATAACATTTCCTATTTTTGGTGTGTATAGAGGAGGGGTGGGGCTACAAATTCCTCTATGTACTTTATTCGATGAGATTCGTTGGTTTTGAGATATAGCCTTCAAAAAGGTCCATTTTTGGCCAAATTTCAAAAATTCCCAAAAGTTTGAGGGGCTATATCTCGCTTCAAACAAAGGGCATTTAAAAATGCACTAAATAAAAATTGTTGCCCTGTTCCTCTTCTAAACAATATTCACAAATAAAAAAAAAATAGTAGGTGGCATTTTTTTTTTTAAATAATTTTTTCCTCCAGAAGGGTACGATTTTTGCAAAAAAAAATTTCTAGACGTGATATTAAAAATCTATTCCCACCAATGCAAGAAATTGGGGCAAAGGTATTCAGTTAAATTTTCAGCTCATGTGGACCAGTGGTTTGACCCAGTTATTCATTTTTTTCAACTTTGGGTCCAAATAAGTTTCAAACCGTTATAGACTCAAAAAAATGCTCGAAATCAACTCAGAACTTCGTGAAAAAATTCACATATTTTGAAAATTTCAGCTCAATCATTCAAATAATAACAAAAAATTTCAAACAAAATATAAGAAAATTAAGATTTTTTTCTTTTCTGTTTCTTTTGACCGCTCCTTTTCTGCTAGTGAATGTTCATCTTTGTGTTTTGATTTTAGATACTCCAAAAAGATTTGGTTGAAATTTTTTTTACTTGTAGCACCCGGAGGTTCTCTTCTAATTTTCTGACTGCAGATGTTACATTTAGCTATTTCGAGCCTATCCTGAAACATTGTAAAGTATTCAAATACTGCAGAAGCTGATCTTTTAGCCATATTGACTGAAAGTATAAACAAAATAATAATTTTTAAATAATGCAGCTAAATGATACAAGTTTGATACATAGCAATAAAATAACAATGATATGTATAAATACAGGTTAAATTGATAATTTTATATCTTACATTTTTTCAAACTTTACCTTTGGGTCTTACCTAGGTAAACGTGTTAAATCACTATTATGAATTAGAATAATTTTTTTTTAATTTTTGTACTTTTTTTAAACTTTAACTATACAAAACTGTAATTTTCTGATTTTTTTTTTAGAGAAAATGCATGTAATCATTAATTTAAGTGAATGTTGGCTATTCTACTCCTTCCTTACAATTAAATAAACCTTATATCTAATTTTCTTAACCTAAAATTTCAGTGCTTTTGACCTCTTTACAAATTTTAGGAAACCCCGGCCCCGGCCCCGGTCAAATTCCAGCCCCGGTCGGTTCCTATTAGTGATACAACAGAGGGTGATTTTTGGACAGAGGCCAAAGTTTCTGGCTTGAAAAAATTATTCTTAGGTTAAAGACTTGAGTCTCAAAAGAGATGGAATTTTTTGATATTTTATCCATATATATATATATATATATATATATATATATATATATATATATATATATATATATATATATATATATATATATATATATCCTCCAGTGGGCAAAGGCCAGAGGTCTACCAAATTCCACCGGAGTTGGGAAAAATCTATCCTGGTTGATGGTGGATGACATGTCTAGATAAACAGAGTTTGAAAGTATGCAAGTCAAAGGAAGTTGGGAAAACAAATTAAGGGAGTGTGTTTCAGATTTTACCAGAAGAGCATCTGTAAGATTGAGCATAGCGGTTAAGTCTTCGGTCAGAGTTGGACAGAGAAAGGATGAGACTGTGTAGAAAGTCATGTCGCACAAACTCTTCTCAATGGAGGAGGTATGCAATGAGAAAGTTCAGAAGAGCAGTGTCCATTTTAATAGCGATAGTAAAGAGAGAGTGACGCAACAATTCGATGGGCAGAAAGAGATTGGAGAGAGTTAGCAAGAGCAGGGGAGTTGATGAGACGTAAAGCCCTAGACTCCACCTTCTTAAGGAGAGCTGTATGAGTGGAACCACCCCAGATGTGTGAAGCATACTCCATACAGGAATGAACAACACTCCTATACAGAGCAAGCAACTGGGGTGGCATGAAATAATTCTGGAGGCGCCTCAGAACACCCAACCTCTTAGAAGCGTTGTTTAGAAAGAGAAGTAATGTGATCTTTCCAAGAAAGATCACGAGAAAAGGATACGTCAAGAATATTAAGAACAGATGAAGGTTTAAGTTGTGTGTTTTCGAAGAAGACATTATAGTTGTGTGGAAGATTGTGTCGAGTGGAGAGATGGAGGAATGGAAGAACTGAGTTTTTGAGGCATTGAAAACAATAATGTTTTCTCTGCCCCAATTTGAAATAAGTGAAAGATCAGAGGTTAATTGCTCCAAGGCTACCCTTCTCAAGTTTATCAACTGCTGTTGGGTGGGACGTTTTAGAAACTGGAAGGAGTAATGAAGGGTGAAGTCATCAGCATAGGAGTGGATAGGAGATGAGGTAATAGAAAAAGTCATTAATGAAATACAGAAAAGGTGTCGGAGATAGGACAAAACCATGAGCAACACCACTATTAATAGGTTTAAAGGAAGAATGGCGGTCGTCTACAACAGCTGCTATAGAACGACCAGAAAGGAAATTTGGGGAAAGATCACAGAGAAAAGGATAGATACTGAAAGCGGGAAGTTTAGAAATCAAAGCTTTGTGCCAGACTCTATCGAAGGCTTTCAATATGTCCAGCGCCACAGGAAAAGATTCACCAAAATGCTGAAGAGCGGAGGACCAAGAGTCAGAGAGAAGGGAAAGAAGATCACCAGTTGAGCGTTTCTTATGAAAGCCATGCTGAGATAAGATTGGAAGAATTGAGATGTTTCCAAATCTTAATATTAAGGATAGATTCAAAATCTTTAGAAAGAACGGAGGTCAAAGAAATTGAAGGTAGTTAGAGGGTTGAGAGGGCTTCTTCGACACAGGCTGAATGAGCGCATGTTTCCAGCAAGAAGGGAAGATTAAAGTAGAGAGACAAAGGCGAAAGTTTACCAAGGTAGGGTGCAAGCTCGGAAGCACAAGTTTTGAGAACCACAGGAGGAATACCATCAGGACCATACGCCTTCTTAGGATTAAGTTCAGAGAGAGCAGAAATGACATCTTTAGAAGAAATTCTAATTTTAGGAATAACTCAGTGGAGGGGGTTGAAGGAGGAGGAATAGCTCCGGAATCGTCTCATGTAGAGTTAGAGGCAAAAGTTTGAGCAAAGAGTTCAGTTTTAGAAGAAAGTAAAACAGCAGTTGTGCCGTCAGAAGATACTAAAGGAGGGAAAGAGGAAGAAGCAAATTAAGAGTTGACATTTTTTGCAAAATGCCAGAAAGAGCGTAAGGAAGAGGAACCAGAAAGATTGCATTTTCTATGGAAAAAAAGAGTTTTTAGTGTTACGAAGGATAGATTTTGCACGATTCTGGGATGAAATATTAGTAGTATGAGTTTCTGAAGTTTAAAGACGATGGTAATCCCTGAAGGTAACATTCCTGAGGTAGATAGCGTGAGAACAAGAATAGTTAAACCAAGGTTTATTAGGTTTAGTAGAAGAGAAAGAAAATGGAATGTACGCATTCATACCAGAGAGAATCACCTCAGTAATGCGTTCTGCACACTCCAAGGGACCCCTCACATGAAAGCAATAATCATTCCAGTTGAAATCAAAGAAGTACTACCAGCATGCGGCACTGAAATGCCACAAATGTTTCCTTTCAATAGAAGGGAGTCTTTCCTGCGAAAGACTTAAAGAGATAGAAAAGGATACAGCGATAAAAGGTGATCGGAGGAACCCAGAGGAGGAAAGAGTTTAAACAGTTTAAGGAGAAGGATTAGAAGTTAGAAAAAGGTCAAGAATGTTGGGTTCATCACCAAGACAATCAGGGATACGAGTAGGGAGCTGCACCAACTCCTCAAGGTTGTTTTGGATAGTGAAATGGAAGGCACATTCACTAGCTGTATCATGAGAGCTAGAAGATAGCCATTGGCAGTGGTGAATATTGAAATCACCTAATATGATAATTTCTGAGAAAGGTGAAGAAATGAGAATGCGCTTTATTTTGGAGTTTGAACAGTTGAAGAATTTAGGAGTCAGTAGAATTAGGAGATAAATAAACAGAACAAATGAATTTAGTTATAAAATGGCAAGAGAGCCTAAGTCTTAAGGTGGAAAATTCAGAAGACTCCAAATTAGAGACACAAGAACAAACATCATTGTGCACATATGCACAACAATCGCCTTTGGCTGAAAATTGAGGATAGAGAAAGTAGGAGGAAACAGAATAGGGTTTGCTATCAGGACGCTCAAGCATCTGAGTTTCAGTCAAGTAGAAGAGAGGTGATGTTCAACAAAGTGGAAATTGGAGTGCAGACTGCAAATGTTACAGAAATTAATGAAAAAATAGACTGTGCATCAAGACAAGCCGGCTGCAGAGTCTTTGTGGTACCAACCCCATCACCAAAGGCCAACTCCCAAGTGGTGATGGGGGAAGGGGTGGATGAGGGGCTATTTTTGAAGCCGTCCCTCGGGG
This sequence comes from Armadillidium nasatum, assembly GCA_009176605.1. Taxonomy (NCBI): domain Eukaryota; kingdom Metazoa; phylum Arthropoda; class Malacostraca; order Isopoda; family Armadillidiidae; genus Armadillidium; species Armadillidium nasatum. The sequence goes on from SEYY01019644.1 coordinate 65,884, forward strand.
TTTCTCCGAGGCTACTTTTGTTGATGCCATTATTTAGTTGTTTTTATTTTTTATTTTTAAAAAGGGTGTCTGTATTAATGTGTTATGTGTGTGAAGGAGAGCCTTCTCTGTGTCAAAGAAGGTGAGAGTGAATATATATATATATATATATATATATATATATATATATATATATATATATATATATATATATATATATATATATATAATATATATATATATATGGCTGGTAAAGGTGGAGATTGTTTCTGAGTTTCGATTGTTAAAAAATATTGAAAATCGAAAATATCGGAGAAGCCTATCGTAAACAAGAGAGTTGCCAGAGGTTACTAGCCTATCGTAAACAAGAGAGTTGCCAGAGGTACTATTACTATATAGACATAGACACAATTATTATTACTTACTTTTCTAGCAGAACCTAATTCGACTTATCATAACCTGAACTACCGAAATTGCCGTAAAAAGAGGCCTAACCTACACAAGAATTTGCCGTAAAAGAGACCTAACGTACACAAGAACGTTTGCACGACATAGTAGCCTAGGGCTAATTATAGGCAGGAAAATATCGATTAAAATAAAATATCGACATAAAAAAATATCGATATAAAAAATATCGGAACTCAGAAACAATCTCCACCTAAGCCTATATGGCTTAGGTTAGGAAGTTGTCTAACCCTGTATATCAATATTTTGAAATTTCTATCTATAGGTTAGGCCTGCATCACTCAGCAACTTCAGTCATTCAGGTTATGATAAGTTGAACTAAGTACGCTAGAAAACTAAATAATAATAATAATAATATTATTATTAATAGGCGTAAATGAAAAGAGCTAAATAATAATAATACAAATATCAAAAAATTGGTATTGATATATCGATGTTTCCATATATTGATATTTCTATATATTGAAGGTCAAATAATTTCTTAACCTTATATATATATATATATATATATATATATATATATATATATATATATATATATATATATATATATATATATATATATATATATATATATATATATATATATATATACAGTGGAACTCCAATATTCGTCCCACCCAGTATTCGTCTTTTCCGATATTCGCCCTGTAATTTTTTTTCCGATATTTGTCGAAAAATCAATATTCGTCCTACCTACGAAAGCCTATAACCTTAAAAATAAAAACTCTTAATAACAATCATTGTTTTTCTCATCCAAAAGGTAAATTTCTTTTTAAAATTTTATTTGTGTTTAGCGTTTATGTAGGCCTACACAGTGCGTATTACGTATTATTTATGGCAGTATGCTGTTTAATATGTACTGTAGTTAAATTGTACAGTGTTTGAAATGATTTCGGAGATCGATTCTAGATTGAAATTTTTTTTTTTTGTTAAAGAATAGATAGGCAAAATTCGAGGCTGGGAACGAATTAATCCATTTTTAGTTAATTCCTATGGGAAAAAATTATTCGATATTCGTCATCCCCTCAGGAACGGATTAATGACGAACATTGGAGTTCCACTGTATATATATATATACCGTATATATGGCTTAGGTTAGGAAGTTGTCTAACCTTGTATATCAATATTTTGAAATTTCTATCTATAGGTTAGGCCTGCATCACTCAGCAACTTCAGTCATTCAGGTTATGATAAGTTGAACTAAGTACGCTAGAAAAACTAAATAATAATAATAATAATATTATTATTAATAGGCGTAAATGAAAAGAGCTAAATAATAATAATACAAATATCAAAAAAATTGGTATTGATATATCAATGTTTCCATATATTGATATTTCTATATATTGAAGGTCAGATAACTTCTTAACCTTAATATATATATATATATATATAATATATATATATATATATATATATATATATATAATATATATATATATATATATATATATATATATAATATTTTTGCTCTGAAATATCTATAAAATTTATTTGCAATTTTCTATTTCTATGATCATGTAACAAACTTGTCATGTAAGTTTATCTAGCCTCAAAATGGATTCATTCTTATCTTCTTCTTGCATCGACTTGCTTTTACTATTCTCAAACAGTCAGTTCAACCAGCATTTTTTCATATTGCAATAAAACTGATTTGTAATAAGTATAACATGTCATACCATATATTTATTAAATTAATATTTTGAAAAGTTTGAAGGAAAATGATAAACCATTAATAATAATGGTAAAGGTGGAGATTGTTTCTGAGTTTCGATTGTTAAAAAATATCGAAAATCGAAAATATCGGAGAAGCCTATCGTAAACAAGAGAGTTGCCAGAGGTACTATTACTAGACATAGACACAATTATTATTACTTACTTTTCTAGCAGAACCTAATTCGACTTATCATAACCTGAACTACCGAAATTGCCGTAAAAAGAGGCCTAACCTACACAAGAATTTGCCGTAAAAGAGACCTAACATACACAAGAACGTTTGCACGACATAGTAGCCTAGGACTAATTATAGGTAAAAAAATATCGTTTAAAATAAAATAACAAAAAAATATTGATATAAAAAATATCGAAACTCAGAAACAATCTCCACCTAAGCCATAATAATATATATAAAGTTTCAAATCCCTATGCATAGTTCCAGTCACACTCACAACAAGTAGGTATGTAGTTAGTTTCAGCAACTTGGTCTCATACGAAAAAATCCACTACTGTATTTAATTTTTTAAGAATAGTTTTTCTACAATATACATTATATTTCCAGTTTATATTTTGAATAACAACTAAATGCCAGCTAAGAGAAGTAAATACCATATTTACCTATCTTGAATATCAACTCAATACCAGCTAAGAGACAAACTGCATATTTACCAGAAAAACACTATAACATTATCACCAACACAATTATTGAAAAACGGATAGCACTGTGCAAGAAAACAAAGTCCCAGCAAGAAGAGAGACTCTTCGAGAGCATAATATTCCTTACGAATGCAAAAGTCCCTTTGAATAATGAGTAATGTTTCGTCTTCGGCAAACTTAGAAAACTTGACATTTTATTCCCTTTTGCATAGATTCTAAATTTTATTTACAGTTTAACTACATAAACCTAAATAAATTCGAATTTTCATTTACTTAAAGAAAAGAAAGGAAAACAACGAAATTAAATTTAACCGCTAAGAAGTAACGATACTATTTACCCTCATTTATTGGGGACATTGGGGGACAAATGCCCAAAACCTGTTATGGGTCAAAACACAAGAACATACTTCCGTTCATTTTATTTTGATAACATTTTGCTACAATTCATTTTTTTTTATTTTTTTTTATTTTTTGTGCGCGTGTTATTTCTATATTTTTTTTCTAGGATGATTTTAAAATTATCTTAAGTTTTTAACACATGTTTTTGAGATATTTCTGCTCTATTATTTTTCCAAAGTAATAGGCTTAATTAATATGACGACTTAGAGCTGAATAATTCTAGTCTATAAAAAGTATTTATATACTTTCACTATTTTATCTAGTGTATATATTTTATGTATTTTAATTTTTGTTTTATATTGGAGAAATAACATTAAATTCTCCTTCATAAGGTTTTATAAAACTGGTTTGTTTTTTATATCGTTGTGGCACTTCACAATTTAGCATCTAAACAATCTGGCGGTTTTCAGATTCACTTTTCAAATATTCGTCAAAGCGTTTAGACGTATTAACAAAATGTAAGTTTCTTTTTTGTTTGCTCTTTATAGACTTCAAAGTTCTGAATTAGGGTATGAAGTAATTTTTATCTTCTCTTTCATACTATATCTTTCTATTGACTTTCCTGCTCAAAATATACCTCTAATAAGTTCTATTTGTTAATATATAATTCAGAACCCATCTAAGAGAATAATTTATTTAGAAAACCGTATATGGTAAGTCCAAGATTACTGTTTCATTTAAACTAATTTCCTTTTACTTTCAGATCAAAAACGTAATGAATAGCATTAGCTGTAAGTTGTTATAAGTCATTACGTTTTTGGTCTGAAAGAAAAAGGAATTAGTTTAAATAAAATGGTAATCTTGGGCTTACCATATACGGTTTTCCAAAGAATTTGTTCTCTTTGATGAGTTCTGAATTATATATTAACAATTAGAACTTATTCGAGGTATATTTTGAGTAGAAGAGTTAATTGAAAGATTAAAGTAAGAAAGAGGTGAAGATAAAAATTACCTCATTAGTCATACATGAATTCAGAACTTTAAAGTCTTAAAAAAAAAAATTTGCATTTTATTAATACGTCTAAACGCGTTGATGAAAATTTGAAAAGAGAATTTGAAACCGGCCGCATGTTTAGGTGTTAAACTGTTAAATACCATATCTTTGTAAAATACAAACTAATTTTATAAAATCTTGTGATGGAGAATATTAATATAATTTCTCCAATATAAAATAAAACTTTAAAATAAAGTATATATACTAGATAAAATAGGGAAAGTATATAAATAATTTTTATGTCCTCCCGCTGAGGAATTGCAATGAGTGCAGTAGCATTGCAATTACTTTAATAAATAAAACATTACAAATAAGATAAATTCCTGTGAAGGAATTCATAACACTTGACAGCAGCCTGTCTAAGTGGTCTTTCTTTGATTGACCTTGCTGAGCTTGTTGAATCTGTAGAAATTTTAGCTGATAAGGTAAATTTATACCTGGTTGAAGGCTGAACATCTGAGACAGCTTTATTACTATTTTCTCGAACTGAATTTGAAGATGTGAGATCAATTTGATCTGAAGTCTCATCTTCTTGGCTGTCTGCATTGAATAAGTCACTGCTGATTTGAACATCGGCTTATCACTGGTTACAGAATAAGTGATAGACAGGTCTAATGGTAAAGATGGCAAATTGAATGATGACAAGTTTGTTCATCTCCAATTTTAACCAAAACACTTCTAATCTTACTGTCATGACAAACAATGACATCCAAATAAAAAAAAGAGTTATTGTATCTTTTAAAACTAGAATTATTCAATTTGTAAGAGTTATTTCTTAAATTGCAGGTATTAAAACCTAATTAAATTTTAATATCATATTGGTACTATGTTGATTCTCTGGAGATATTTGAAGTTTATTTAGTATTTTCTTGGAATTATATGAAGATTAAGACCAACTATGTATCAGGCAACATAAACATAAAGAGGTTGAAATTTTACCTCTACCTAACCTCATAATTATGGTGGGCAATAAACATAATTTATTAATTTCCTGGATGAAACTCAGACGCATGCTGCAAAAAATGCTAACTCTGACTTTGCTTTTTCCTCTTTCCCCCACTCTAGTTTCCTTTGAAGGCAAGCTACCATTTTACCTTCTACTAAAGATGAACTCTTCGCTCAAACTTTTTCCTCTAACTCTACCTTAGACGATTTCGGAGCTATTCTCCTCCTTCAATCCCCCCAACTCATTTATGAATAGCATTGTAATTTCTTCTAAAGATGTCATTTTCTGCTCTCTCTGAGCTTAACACTAAGATGGCGCATGGTCCTGATGGAGTGATGGTATTCCTCCTGCGATTCTCAAAAATCTTGTGCTTCTGAGCTTGCACCTTGAATTGGTAAACTATTTCGTATCTGTCTCTCTACTTCGACCTACCCTTCTTGCTGGAAACGTGAGCTCATTCATCCTGTGCCGAAGAAGGGTGACCCCTCTCAACCCTCTAACTATCATCCTATTTCTCTAACTTAATTCTTTCTAAAATTTTCGAATCTATCCCTCACAAGAAGATTTGGAAACACCTAAAATCTTCTAATCTTATCTCCGATCCCCAGTATGGTTTTCGTAAAGAAGGCTCTACTGGTGTGTTCTTTCCTTTCATTTTGACTTTTGGTCCTCCTCCCTTCGGTGTTTCGGTAAATCTTTTGCTGTGGCCCTACACATATCAAAAGTCTTCGATAGAGTTTGGAGCAAAGCTTTAATTTCCAAACTTCCCTCTTTCGAAATCAATCCTTCTTTCTGAGATCTTCTCTCTAATTTCCTTTCCGATCGTTCTATAGCAGCTGTTGTAGACGATCCGGTTCTTCCTTTAAATCTATAAATAGTGGTGTTCCTCAAGGATCTGTCCTATCCCCAACTCTCTTTCTACTTTCATTAATGGCCTTCTTTCTATTACTTCATCCCTTATCCACTTCTATACTGATGGCTCCATCCTTCATTGCTCCTTTCACTTGTTGCAAGAAAAGTTGACTTGGAGCAATGACCTCTGATTCGTCTCGTATTTCAAATTGGGGCAGAGAAAATATGGTCGTTTTCAATACCTCAAAAACTCAATTCCTCCATCTTTCCACTCGTCACAATCTTCCACACAACTATGAGGTCATCTTCAAAAACACACAACTCAAACCTTCATCTGTTCTTAATATCTCGGTGCATCTTTTTCTCGTGATCTTTCTTGGAAGGATCACATTACTTCTCTTTCTAAACAAGCTTTTAAGAGGTTGTGTGTTCTGAGGTGCCCTCAGAATTTTTTCACTCCACCCCAGGTGCTTGCTCTTTATAGGGTTGTTGTCCGACCCTGTATGGAGTAGCTTGACACATCTGGGGTGGTTCCACTCATTAGGTTCTCCTTGAAAATGTGGAGTCTAGGGCTATTAATCTCATCAACACTCCCGTTCTCACTAACTCTCTCCAATTTCTTTCAGCCCTTCGAATTGTTGCGTCACTCTCTCTTTACTATCGTTATTACAACGGACACTGTTCTTCTGAACTCTCTCGTCGTATACCTCTCCCATTGAGAAGAGTTCGTGCGACACGCCTGTCTACACAGTCTTATCCTTTCTCTGTCCAACTCTCCGACCCCAGACTTAACCGCTATGCTCACTCTTACATGTACTCTACTGGTAAAGCCTGGAACACATCCCTTCATCTGTTTTTCCAACTTCCTTTGACTAGCACACCTTTAAACTCTGTGTATCGGGTCATGTTGGCCATTGAAAAAGATACTTTTACATTACCTGCCAAATGATCAATAACAGCGGGGAAAAAATTAATTTTAAAATATTTATATTTTGGCATGAAAGGGTTAATAATATATTTTATTTAATAAATTTATAATTATATAGGTTGGGATAAGTTAGCTTAGGTAAAGTTATCTTAGGTTTGGTTAAGCTATTTTCTCACAAATCATTGTATATCATTATAATACGAGTGTTGTCAGGCAATATCCTCTCTACTCAATCTATTCTTCAATATATATATATATATATATATATATATATATATATATATATATATATATATATATATATTATATATATATATATATATATATATATATATATATATATATATATATATATATATATATATATATATTGTTCTGCTTAGGCTCTGATGTCCTTAGGCGCAAGAAGTCATCTCTGACTGATGAGAACTTTGAGAAGTTGGTGTTTGTCAATGGAAATATGGGCCTCTTGAAGGGGAAGTTGCTGTGCCGGAAGAAGGAGGAGAGCAACAACAATAAGCTAGGGACTGTATAATGTTAGGTTAGGTCAGATTATGTAATAATAGGTTGCGTTAGCTCAGATTATGTAATAAATTAAAATCATGTTTTCCCAAAATACTTTCTAATATTACATAAATAGATTAAATTCTAATAAAACCATGTTGCCTTTAAAACACATAAGCTCCTGCACACACACATACACACACACACACACACACACACACACACACACACACACACACACACACACACACATATATATATATATATATATATATATATATATATATATATATATATATATATATATATATATATATATATATATATATATATATATATATATATATATATATATTATATATATATATATATATATATATATATATATATATATATATATATATATTATATATATATATATATATATATATATATATATATATATATATATATATATATATATATATATATATATATATATAATCACATATTAAAAATAGCCGAACACTTAATTGATTCTATAACTTTTATTTTCATTAGCTTAATTAAGAATGTAGATTTGTAACTACTGAACGGTTAAAAATGTGATACCATAAATTTAGCTTTTTTTATGGAATTATTTATTCTTAGAACCAAGGAATATTGTAAAAAAAACAATGGAACATTAAGTACAAAATACAGCAAAAGAGAAAAATTTATTACTTTTAAAATACAATAATTTAAATATATATATATATATATATATATATATATATATATATATATATATATATATATATATATATATATATATATATATATATATATATATATATATATATATATATATATATATATATATATATATATATATATATATATATATATATATATAGTAATTTAATTATTCCTCTTATTATCAATCTTCATTTTTTCCAAGTGATACATATTGCCCCTCATGAATATTATTAGTAAGTTAAAATATTTATCCGACATAGATGATCTCTTGGCTCTCAAGATATCACTGCCCATAGAGAACAAATGTTCAACGGCACCACTGGGGGGGAATGGCTGTGTTGTACTTTATAAGCAAACCCACCAATATCTGTTCACACAAGATGGAAGCATCGTTTACCAAGTCTTGGAGATGGTCTCTAGCCAGGGCTTAACCAAGACTTCGGCCTTTTACTTGAGTGACTTTTTGGCTTCTCTTAAAATTGGGCAGTGAACATTAAAAAGTTAAAAGGTACTGATTTAAATGATTTGTCATTGGTTGCTGAAAGGCTTACATTGTATATCGTATAAGTGTATGAATAAGGAATATGAGTTTTGAACTATCCAGACATCATTTAGAACTAAAGTTTTCTGCCCAGTATACATGACCGAAAAGGCTTAATTTTTTTTTTTTTTTTTTTTTTTTTTTTTTTTTTTTTTTTTTTTTTTTTTTTTTTTTTTTTTTTTTTTTTTTTTTTTTTTTAACGACAACGTTAATACTTAATTGAAAATTTAACGACGTTAATTAACGATTAACAGATTAACGAGTTAATGCATAGCTCTGTATATATATATATATATATATATATATATATATATATATATATATATATATATATATATATATATATATATATATATATATATATATATATATATATATATATATATATATATATATATATATATATATATATATATATATATATATATATATATGGTAAAGGTGTAGATTGCTTCTGACTTTCGATTGTCCGAAAATATCGATAATCGAAAATATCAGAGAGGCCTAACGTAAATAAACAAGAACTTTGCCGAGAATTAGAGGTCTACGGCCCTATTACACTAGACATACACACAATTATTATTATTTACTTTTCTAGCAGAACCTAATTCGACTTATCATAACCTGAACTACCGAAATTGCCGTAAAAAGAGGCCTAACCTACACAAGAATTTGCCGTAAAAGAGACCTAACGTACACAGGAACGTTTGCACGACATAGTAGGGTAGGGCTAATTATAGGTATAAAAATATCGATTAAAATAAAATATCGACATAAAAAAATATCGATATAAAAAATATCGAAAGTCAGAAACAATCTACACCTAAGCCTATATATATATATATATATATATATATATATATATATATATATATATATATATATATATATATATATATATATATATATATATATATATATATATATATATATATATATATATATATATATATATATATATATATATATATATATATATATATATATATATATATATATATATATATATATATATATATATATATATATATATATATATATATATATATATATATATATATATATATATATATTATTTATTTTTTTTTTACAAAAAGCCACCACTCACGGGCAGAGCCCTTTTCAAGGAGGGGGCACACACACAAGGACAAACTCACACAAACACACACACCTAACGCACAGCCCTCAGGTGGGCGCAGACGAAAGACTTGAAGAGTGGAAGATTAAATACAGTTGGAAAAATGGAAGATGGTAGAGAATTCCACAGAATAGAGGTGGCTGGAAAGAAGGAGGTACCACAACGGGCTAGCCTGGGATTCCCTACGTCCACACAAAATTGGTGCGAAAGCAGGGCACCCCTCGTGCAACGAGGACGACGCAACGGTGGAGGAATGCGAGAAGACAATTCCCTCGAGCACCTGCCATTGTAGTACCTGTAGAAAAGAGATAGCGCGCCAACGTCACGTCGCAGAGACAGAGGGTCAAGAGAGTTTGAAAGTAGGGGACAGTTTATTAATCTCTTAGCTTTTGACTCAACCCTATCCAGAAGAGAGGAGGAGCCAGAGCCCCCCAAATGTGAGAACAGTACTCCATACAAGGGCGAATAAGACCCTTATATATCTGGAGTAACTGCTCAGAAGAAAAAAACTCTCGCAACCTGAACAGAACTCCCAGCTTCTTAGAGGCAGCTTTAGCAACCATTGTGATATGTGGTTTCCAAGACAGTTTGTTGTTTATGTTTAGACCAAGAATGTTAATGTTATTTATAGGTGAGACGGGAGAGCCATCGAAGAGGATAGGAAAGTTAGGAGGTGTTTTTGAGAGGGAGATGTAAAGAAGTTGAGTTTTTAAAGAGTTGAATTTCACAAGGTTGCTATGTCCCCACCTGGAAATTCCATCCAGATCGGCAAGAATATAATCGGAAAGTTGAAGACGAGAAGCAACTCTAGAAGCAAAAGAGGGAGCAGATTTGAAATGAGTAGAAGAATGTAGAGTTGAATCATCAGCATAAGAGTGAACAGAGTTAGAAGTGCAGTAGAGAAGATCGTTAATGAAAAGTAAGAATAAGGTTGGAGATAAAACAGAACCCTGAGGAACACGACAGTTGACAGAAAAGGAGGAAGAGGTCGCTCCATCTACAACTGCCGAAATGGAACGATCTGAGAGAAAACTAGACAAGAGTAAGCAAAGAGAAGGAGGAAACCCAAAGGAAGGGAGCTTAGAGAGTAGTGACGCATGCCATACCCGGTCGAAAGCCTTGGATATGTCAAGCGCCACCACACAAGACTCCCCGAAGTCCCTAAGGGCAGAAGACCATAGATCAGTAAGATAGGAAAGTATGTCACCAGTTGACCTCGAGCGACGAAAGCCATACTGGTGATCAGAGAGAAGAAGAGAATGAGACTCCAAATGATCCAGGAAATGAGAGTTGAGGAGAGTTTCAAAAATTTTAGATAGAACACAAGTGAGAGCTATAGGTCGATAGTTAGAAGGGTCAGAACGGCTACCTTTTTTCGTGATCGGCTGAACCAACGCACGCTTCCAGCATAGAGGAAAAGTATTAGTATTAAGGCATAGAGAGTAGAGCTGAACGAGGACAGGGGCCAACTCGGAAGCACACTCCCTCAGAACACGAGGGGGAATGCCATCCGGGCCACTGGCCTTCCTGACGTTCATAGATTTCAGGATCCCATGCACCCGATCATGAGTAATTATAGGTAGGTAGACGCATGGGACACCTGAGAGGAGAAGGAGTAGGAGGAGGGATGCCAGAATCGAGCAGGGTGGAATTAGATTAAAAAAAGGAGGCCGAAGAGATTAGCCTTTTCAGAAGGAGTATTAGCTACAGAACCATCAGAGCGAATAAGAGGAGGAAAGGCAGATTTACAGAAGTTGTTAGAGATATTTTTGACAAGAGGCCAGAAATTTTTGTCAGTAGGAGAGCCATGGAGGTCAGCGCACTTCCTTTTAATGAAAGTACGCTTAGTCCGTCGAAGAACATCCCTGCATCGATTCCGGGCTAAATGAAAATTAGGAAGAGTGATAGGAGAAGGAGAGTTTTTCCATTCATGATAAGCATTGTCTCTCTCCCGGAGGGCAAGAGAACAATTGCCATCGAACCATGGATTTTGAGGAGAAAAAGATTTAGTTGAAGATGGAATGAATCTGCCCATCCCTTCAAGGATTACTGCCCCTATCTTTTCAGCAGAGACAGAAGCGTCCCCCGAGACAAAGCAAGATTCACTCCAATGATAGTTAGCAAAGAAGCGGCGCATTGCCCCCCAATTAGCCCGATTAAAGTGCCAGAAAGTACGTTTAGGGCATGGTGGAGCTGTTGGAGAGAGAAGCATTATAACTAAGAACTATAAGATTATGGTCAGAGTTACCAATAGGAGGGAAAATGGTGTATTTATAACTAGAAGGAGTAGTGGTGAAGCATAAATCAAGTGTATTCAAGAATTGGTTTGGACGATCTGGAATGTGTGTGGGTTCCCTAATCAACTGCTCCAGATCGTTAACAGATCTGCTCCCTCCCATATATATATATATATATATATATATATATATATATATATATTATATATATATATATATATATATATATATATATATATATATATAATATATATATATATATATATATATAAACAATTGTTATAGTTTTATAATTTCTAAAAGATCGCTAGGAAGCCCTAGGACGGGCTGTGCCCATCCTGGTTCCCCCTGGCTACGGACTGAGCAAAATGAGTGTTAATTACGATCTTCTAGTAATTCATTGAAACAGACTAAATAAGGATAATAAAAACAATGTGTACCATGAATAAATATTCATATTTCTAAGATGTGGGGAGTATTTCCTAGGAGTGTTTAGCCTAATTAATAGTCTTGTCATCTTCTGGAAAAATCTGTCTATTGTCTATATCAATTACTGTCATACGAATTTTTTGTTTCTATATTTGAAGAATAAAATTTTTTTTCGCAGTTCACTTTTTAAAAGGACATTACACCAAAACTACTACTGGCTAACAATTTCAGTTTTCAAATGCTATTGAAAAAATTTATGCTTGTACGCTACAATCTCCATTTTAGGATCTCTTATCATGTCATTAACTGAGTCTTTTAAGAAAGTGTTGTGATCAACGCCGTGTATGAAAAAATATAAAACTCTATAAGAGTTTTGAAACTTCAAAAAGTGTTGGCTGGATGATAAAAGCCTGAAAGGATGAAATCATGCACTTCGAACCCGAAAGGACATATTTCGTTGTCCTACTGCTGTGAATGTATTCAGAGTAGATAAATATTTCAGCAAGAAGGGATAAATAATAAAATTATTCATATAAACCAGCCGCATAACTCGAAAATCGCACAACCGTTTGAGAGTTTGGGCTTGCCCTAAAGTTCGTCGGGCAAAAGTCCTCCGAATCGCCCACCGCCCGCATTGAAGGTAACTTTCTTAACACTCCATAAACGGAAAAATTCGATACATGTGATATTTAAAAATAATAGTATACAGATAAAAATAATAATTATATAGAATATTAACAATAATATTATAGACATTACATTGAATTAATTAAACATTGCATATCAATACAGCAAGCTTCACTTATCTTACTTAATCAGTAAAATTTTGTGACCGATTTCTGAAGAGTTTCCAATTTACTTAAATCCTTTGAAGGGAACCTGTCGACTTCGGCATCATATATGAATTTATTTAATTTTTAATTAATTTTTATTTCATTAATACTACTTATTGAATATCAACTACAATATGAAATTATGAAAAATTTATAGTAGGAACAGTTGCAAATAATTGATATTAAAAAAAGTAATTTTTTTTTGGATTCATGGCAATTTTATAAACTACTGTTTGGATAAAGTAAAAATAATTGTCAAACATAAAATTTCCTGTGTACACTCATCACAGCCTGTCCTCTCCCATAGTGCTTCGTAGCCTAGTCTTGATCCTTCGCAGAGTACTGAAAGAGCACTCTACTGCACTGGTGGTTTATGGCTGAGCGAGTAGTATCAGCAGAGCCTTTTTCCTTACCGGAAAGAAAAGTTCAATTTTCTTTAAGACTTGGGAGACGACAAAATCTTTTAGCTCTTCACTACTCAGTTTCTTTTCCTTCCAAATTTTGTACCAAAGTTCTAGCTCTGCTTTTAGACCATCTAATGGTAAAAGCTATAAAATGAAGCTGCTTTTCTTTTATTTCATCGAATGTCATGAGTAACACATGGAAAGGATATAAATTTGCAAAGCTGGGCACCACTTTAATTTTTTTAGGTGCAATTTTGACTTTGCAACTTTACTGCCGGACCACGTGAGCCTGCGACTTTGCTATTCTATTTTTGGCAACCTCAGTGTGACTTGCGACTCCGCGACTTTGCGACTACGACTTTTCACCGATGAGTCTCCGCTAAATTACAAAGTAAACTTTAGTGCGATAACAAAAGCATGCTTTTATAAGGCAGAAAAACATTTATTCATTTTCAATTAAAACACAGCCTAAACTAATATCTACAGGTCTTCCTCCTCCATGTTCTCCTGGCCCATCTTCTCCTCCAGGAGGTCCATCTTTCCTTTGAGGAACACAAGCTCTTCAAAGTTGACCTCATCCAAAGAGGACCTCTTGGCCCTGAGTATGTCCCCGGCCGTGCTGAAGAGCCTCTTCACAGCTGAAGTGCTGGGAAGGGGAGTATTGTACTTTATGAATAAGTCTACCCAGACTTCCCTATGCTGGTAGGGGAAAAGAGACCAGGCCAGCTGGCCTTTAGAGGGCAAACACTCCTATATGGGCTTCCTTAGAACGTTCCTCACACCCTGCTGCTGGTTTGCCGGTCCTCAAGAAAACAACTTTCTGAAGAGGCGGGCGTCTGTGTCCAGGGGTTCTTGCACTTCTGGGTAACCAGGCTGACACTGCTGCTGCTCCTCCTTCCTGGAATTGATGACGGCTCTTAGCTCCCTGGTGATCCTGTCCCTGATTTCCTCCACCTTTTCAGGGATAATGCCCTCCAGGGTTTTGAGGGTGAAGGTGAGGTGGAAGGCTATGACTATAAGGAGGTCTCTGTTCTGAAAAAGGTCACTAAATTCTCGTACCGAATCGAAAAGTTTTGTACAGAATACACACACACACAATTTATATATATATATATATATATATATATATATATATATATATATATATATATATATTATATATATATATATATATATATATATATATATATATATATATATATATTATATATATATATTAAGCTTAGGCAGTCTATATTGGCACTGTGTTAAAGTATATATGACGTAACCTAACCAAACTCATCTAACCTAACCTAACCCCAGGGTTAATGTTTAGAAGGCATGGCCGGGCTAGCCTATGTAAAGGCTTTGCCACCCTTACGTTATTTGTAGTTTAAATGACGTTATATCTATCCGTTAGGGTAGCAATATCTTTACAAAAGTAAAATTTTTTTTAACAAGGTTCGGAATAGACTGTCTAAGTTTCCCCATATATATATATATATATATATATATATATATATATATATATATATATATATATATATATATATATATATATATATATATATATATATATATATATATATATATATATATATATATACTATTGTATGGCTAATAATAGCCTAATAATAACAGAAATAATAATCAGTTTTGATGCCACTTGACTTTTCGTTTCAATAGCCAATGATATGAACGTCTTCCAAATAAAAAAAAAAAGACAAACCAGGAAAAAATAAAAAAAATAAAAAAAAAATAGGAAAGGTTTCAACATTGTGCAACAAGTTTTACATTAGTTTTTAGAATGATACAAGTCAGGCATGCTTCTAACCTTTAAGGGTTAAAAAAAGACTTTGTTCCTGTTCAAAGTCCCGGAAAATTGGCTGTGCGACTTTGCTTAGTTTGATTTTACCAAAACGTTTGCGACTTCGATATTCATAGTGTGTCAAAGTCGCAAAGTCGCAACTCGGTGTTGCAACACCCAACTCTGTAAATATGTCAGTGCAAAGCAGGTATATTTTCAGTTGAAAAAAACGTAATTCTAAAGAAGAGGTTATATAGAAATAAGATACGGAATTATTAAGGATTTTCTCCAGAACTCCGTGGGATTTGTTGCGGGATAGTTGCTGCGGCGCTGCTTGCTGCCTACCAACACTTCGTGATATATTCAGATTAGTGATGGATCGGATGTCATATTTTCCAATTTGCGGATGCGGATGCGGAAGCGGATGTTGAATTTTGGAAAAGTGCGGATTCGGATGCGGATGCGGATGTTGAATTTTCGAAAGTGCGGATGCGGATGCGGATGCGGATGTTAATTTTCGAAAATGCGGATACGGATGCGGATTTTGAATTTTCGAAAAGTTCGGATGCGGATGCGGATGCGGATGTTAATTTTGATGAGGATGCGGATGCGGAT
Organism: Armadillidium nasatum; assembly: GCA_009176605.1. NCBI lineage: Eukaryota > Metazoa > Arthropoda > Malacostraca > Isopoda > Armadillidiidae > Armadillidium > Armadillidium nasatum. The sequence continues at coordinate 82,027 of SEYY01019644.1, forward strand.
GCGGATGTTAATTATATATATATATATATATAATATATATATATATATATATATATATATATTATATATATATATATATATATATATATATATATATATATATATATATATATATATATTATATATATATATATATATATATATATATATATATTTCACTATCACCTTTCCCACTTTCGTGAGGTGGTGCCCGCCACAATTCCCTTACAAACATAACTATTCTTACCTTTCAACGCTTTCACCACCTCCCTCCATCTCTGTCTCCACAAATCTTCTACCCTCGTCTAAACTCAAATTCCTTCCATCAAAATCACTCTCACTCCATCCATCCATCTCCACTTCGGCCTTCCCCTCCCCCTACCCCTTCCCCTATCTACATCGGATCTACGTACCTTGCCAACCATTCTGTTCTCTTTCATTCTTCACATATGTCCAAACCATTTTAGCACATCCTCCTCCTCTCTATCAATTACACCCTTCTTCCATTTACACATCTCCCTTATTCTTTCATTTCTAATCCTATCAATCCTTCTCAATTTATATATCGCTCTCAAATCTTTCATCTCAAAGACATTGAAACTTTTTCTCGACCGAGCACTTATCGTCTATGTTTCACACACATACAATACAGAAGGTGAACACATACATTCAAACATTCTTATCTTTATTTCTTTCGAAATTTTTCCTTTCTTCCATACTTTTCTTAGGCCCCCAATACTTTCATTCCTTCTACCACTCTGTTCTTTATTCCTTTTTCCGTCAAACCCTTACCTTCCACCCAACATTACTAGATATTTGAATTCATTCACCTCCTCAAGTTTCCATTCTCACACTTCTACAAACCAATTACTCCCTCCACATTTCCTCATCCCCACCTCCAATCCTCATAACTTTATTCTTCGCTGGATTGAATTTCAATCTCGTGTTTGCACATTTCCCTTCAAACTCTCTCACAAGTATTCTCATCTTTTCTCCAGATTCTGCCACCAACACATGCCGCATCATCTGCAAAAAGTAAAACATTCACTTCACATTCACCCTCCATATTTCTCAACGTAATACTCTTCCCTTCTCTCTCCATTTTTCTAAGTAAACCATTCATCAATAGATTAAATAACATGGAGATATTACAAACCCCTGTCTCAATCCCACTCCTATGCTAAACCAATCCGATAGTTCTCTCTTCACCCTCACTCTTGATCTACAATTCGCATATATATATATATATATATATATATATATATATATATATATAATATATATTATATATATATATATATATATATATATATATATATATATATATATATATATATATATATATATATATATAATATATATATATATATATATATATATATATATATATATATATATATATATATATATATATATATATATATATATATATATATATAATATATATATATATATATATATAATATATATATATATATATATATATATATATATATATATATATATATATATATATATATATATATATATATATATATATATATATATATATATATATATATATATATATATATATATATATATATATATATATATATATATATATATATATATATATATATATATATATATATATTAGTGATGGATCGGATGTCATATTTTCTAATTTGCGGATGCGGATGCGGATGCGGATGTCGAATTTTGGAGAAGTGCGGATGCGGATGCGGATGTTGAATTTTTGAAAGTGCGGATGCGGATGCGGATGCGGATGCGGATGTTGAATTTCCGAAAGTGCGGATGTGGATGCGGATGCGGATGTTGAATTTTCGAAAATGCGGATGCGGATGCGGATGTTGATTTTTGTGCGGATGTTCCGCATCCGCGCATGCGGATGCGGATGCGGATGCCATCACTAATTCAGATCCAGCTTCTTTTAACACTTCACCGGTGATTATGTTTTCATCCTTACGATGGTGCCTAACCATTTCCACAATGCGTTGAATGTGCTGCGAGGTTTTGACGATATTCAAGGTCTTGAATTATAGAGCATTCACAACTGGCTCTAACATCGCAGAGTACCACAGCCATGATGAATGACAATTTACATGCCGCTGAATGCACCTGGAAGACGCTTTTTCTTGTGGTGGAATTTTCTTTAATAAAAAGGGTTTCTAACTCTTGTATTATTCGTACAAAGGCTCCTTAAACACTCTGATACACTTGTGTTTTACAGACCATCTGGTCTGGCATAAAACGGAATAACGGAAAACGTAATAACGTCCTTTATAGTTCCAACAGTATTTGGATTTCAGATATTGTGTTTAAATCATTTACTACCAGATTTAGTTTGTGTGAAGGAGAGGATCCAATTTCAAAAATATTTTTAATTTTCGACAGATTACCCTGAAATTTGTAGGGTCCATGCATTTCAACGCCCAGAGAAACTCGATTTATGACGTGTTTCTGTATCTAAAACGGTTTAATTTTTTTTTTTTTTTTTTTTTTTTTTTTAAATTTACCCTTCTGTCAAATGAATAGTGAAGACAAACCATTGCTTAAAATAACCTGAAAATTGAACTTTATATTTACAAATTTATTACCTACAAAAGCTTCTAACAGAGTTTTGTTATTTGCTTTTTAGGAAAAAAGTTATATGCCTTTTACTGACCAACTGTCGAAAAACTTTTTTGTTGAAATTTTTTTAAATTTACCCTTCCGTACAAAAAAAAAAAAAAAAAAATACATTTACAACTTTTTTTTTTTTTTTTTTTTTTTTAAGTGTATAGAGGAGGGACAGGGCTACAAATTTCTCTCAATACCTTTATTCAGTGCTATTTGTTTTTTTGTTTTTGTTTTTTTTTTTGTATTTTCGAGATATAGCCTCTCAAATTTGACCAATTTTTAAAGAAATTTCAAAATTTCCAAAATTTTAGAGGCTATATCTCGAAAAGAACAAATAGGATTGAATGATGCATTGAGAGAAAGTTACAGGCCTGTCGCTCCTCTATACACCCACCAAAAATGAAAGAAACTCTTAGGAGCATTTTTTTTATAACTTTTTTGTCCGGAAGGGTAAATTTTTCCAATTTTTAAAAAAAAAAAAAAATTCAAAGTGTTATAACTTTTATTTTAAAGCAGATATAAAAAATCTGCTGCTAGCATTTCTTGCAATTGGGGCTGCTAAATTTTCAGATCATTTCGACTAGTGGTTTTGCCCAGCTATTCACTTTTTCTGGGGAAAATATTCCAAATTACTTTCAAACCGTTATGGACACAGGAAAAAGTCAGAAATCGAGTTTTTTTTTTCCAGCGCGTTGAAATGCATATACCCTGAAAATTTCATAAAAATCAGTAAAAAAAATTAAAAAGCTAAAAAACTTTTTCGAAATTGGATCCTCCCCTGAAGAGCAATGAAAGAACACTATTTTTTTAAATACTTTACCCGTAATATTACTTGGACCCCATATACTTTACCTGACATCGTAGAGCAGCCATCGAAGCCCAAGCCCACCCATTTCAAGGGAAAATGTTCTTTGCTCGTGACAAAATTGTCAATGGTTTTCACAATGGCATTTTTCGTCAAGCACTTCTAGTTCTACAAAGCCAAAAAATTCCTTTTTGATTTTATCAGTCTTTTTGTTGAAATAACGCAACCCTATTTATAACTGTTCCTTCCCAGAAATATCAATGGTTTCATCTGCTAATAAGCTTTACGTGCACACTTTCTTGACTTTATTAACGCTATTTTCCTTTATAGTAGTACCACATAAAGAAATAATCCCATTCTGTATCTGAACACATTGGTATGCGGCATTTTTCTTCCCATGTTCTGTTTTCCCACATCTATTCGTAAACGATACAAATCTTTCAGTATTCTCTCGTCATGATGCTTACCCTGAAGTGATAAATCGTGCGCACCAGAAAATGTCACATGAAATATTTGAAATATTTTCATTTTTTCCTATGGTTTTCTGAGAAAACTGGTCAATTTGGATGTCTATCGGCACATCCTGAAGGAACAATCTTCCAGCTTCAAGAACAGTTTTATGCTCCTCGATGTTTGTATGTCCTTTACAAAACTCATGAACATCTTTATATATAGTGAATGGTCTTATTATTAAAGAACCCAGGACTCCTCTGACCTAACTTTTATTTGGTGGAAATAATATAAAAAACTTGCATAATGCTCCCTTTAGTCGCCTGGAGTGTGCCAGCCAAGAGAATATGTCTCCAACCATTGATGATTGAATTTCCTCTTTAATAGGGTAGCATCATCAAAAATAATTATAGGTCTTCCGTGGAATCTAACAGTCTTTCAGTAACTGTTTCTTTTCTCAGTCGAAATAAAAAATTACTGTCCAACGCATCTACCAATGTCTTTTCATAACTGTCATCAACTGAAACGCCAGCTCAGAAATCTGGTCCCATATCTTGACTCGTCGAGGAGTTGGGTCTGAGTCTTTCATCGTGCAAAATTCGACATAACAGAAGCAAGTCAGGTCAAATCTAGATAGATCAAGTAAGGTATTTATTTCGCTATTTCAAGAAAGCCAAGTAGGGTCACAAGTAGAGTCAGGTTTACAAAGAAAACGCTTCATAAGCTTCCCTCCCCTGACAATGCCCATGTGACAGTATCTCTGACTTTTTCTCATTGCTAACATGATATTATTATTATTATTATTATTATTATTATTATTATTATTATTATTATTATTATTATTATTATTATTATTATTATTATTATTAATATTTTTAATTCTTTTCCATAGGAGATTATGTAATATATTTAATTAAATCAAAAAATCAAAATCAAAATCCGTCCCTCCGCCCCCAAGGAGGGTTATTACCTCTGTCAATAGGTTTATTCGAGGATGAACCAAAGGTTCCACGAACTGACAGCAAACATCCGCTGGCTGGTCAGGTCTATTATGGATGCCGACTTTGATCCCACTTGCAGTAAGCATTCCGCAGATGTACTTATTACGCATACGTTGGTGCTGCTAAGCGTAAGAGAGAACTGCCCAAATTTCTCTACTCTGACTAGGCCTCGAACCCTGGACCTCTTGCTTGCTAGGCGAGTGCTCGATCATCTGAACCACGGAGCCGCTTAATTATATATATATATATATATATATATATATATATATATATATATATATATATATATATATATATATATATATATATATATATATATATATATATATATATATATATATATATATATATATATATATATTAATGAATTTTTTGTGATGTAGAGAGAGATAATAAAAAATAAAAAAAAACTAGAATTTACTCTTCTCATTTGGAAGAAAGCTTTTGGGAAAAATTTGGAGTGATTTATGAGGTTTGTTTGGCTGTGGAAGGAAGGGAAGCAAGAAGCGTCTTTATTGAGCTCTCACAAGGGATCGTCTCGCTTACAAATACGTGTTAAGATCTCACGAGTAAAATTAAAGTTTCATTTCGGGACATTTTGGCATTGTAAATGAGATTTAGAATCTATTCACTGGCGGGGAATGTGTAACTTTATTCAACCAATATTATAGATTATTAATTTTGAATATATATATATATATATATATATATATATATATATATATATATATATATATATATATATATATATATATATATATATATATATATATATATATATATATATATATATATATATATATATATATATATATATATATATATATATATATATATATATATATATATATATATATATATATATATATATATATATATATATATATATATATATATATATATATATATATATATATATATATATATATATATATATATATATATATATATATATATATATATATATATATATATATATAACTGAAATATTGATAGTTACACGTTCTGCCATTATAAATACACAGCGTGAAAATAAATTTTATAAAAAACCTGATATTGTCTACTACTTGAAAACTATGCTTGACACAGAAGGCAAATTGCAATAAGAATCTAGAATGTTATCCTCAGAAAAATGAATGTAAATTTAATTTTGTACAACATTGTTTTATAACTACTTGTAATCAAGTGGTGTTTTTGTGGTAGCCCTATATATAAATATATATATATATATATATATATATATATATATATATATATATATATATATATATATATATATATATATATATATATATATATATATATATATATATATATACGGGACCGACCGGGGCATGCCGGGGCCGGGGTCACCCAAATTTGGCCGGGGCCGGGGTTCTGGCCGGGGTTGCCTAAAAATTGTAAAGAGGTCAAAAGCACTGAAATTTTACTTCAAAAAAATTAGATATAAATTTAATTGAGGTTTATTTAATTATAAGAAAGGCGTAGAATAGCCAAAATTCACTTAAATTAATGATTATATGGATTTTCTCTGAAAAAATTCCTTAACAGGAAAATTTGGAAACACCTTAATTCTTCTAATCTTATCTCTGATCGCCAATATGGCTTTCGTAAAGAACGTTCTACTGGTGATCTTCTTTCCCTACTTTCTAACTCTTAGTCCTCCGCTCTTAGGGGTTTCGGTGAATCTTTCGTTGTGGCGCAAGACATTTCGAATTCTTCGATAGAGTCTGGCACAAAGCTTTGATTTCCAAACTTCCCTTCTTTCGGAATCTATTCTTCTCTCTGTAACCTTTTCTCTAATTTCCTTTCTGGTTGTTCTTTATCAGCTATTGTAGACGGCCACCGTTCTTCCTATAAATCTATAAATAGTAGTGTTCTTCAAGGATCTGTTGTATCTCCAACTCTTTTTCTAATTTTTAATAATGATCTTCTGTCTATTACTTCGTCTCCTATACACTCCTATGCCGATGACTCCACCCTTCATTACTCCTTTCAATTTGAAAGACGTCCCTCCCAACAACAGTTGATAGATTCAAGAAGGATGGCCTTGGAGCAACTGACCTCTGATCTTTCTCGTATTTCAAAGTGGGAGAGAGAGAAAGCATAATCGCTTTCAATGCCTCAAAAACTCAATTACTACATCTTTCTACTCGACACAATCTTCCACACAACTATGATATCTTCTTCGAAAACACTCAACTCAAACCTTCATCTGTCCTCAGAATTCTCGGTGTTTCTTTTTCTCTTTTTCTTTCTTGGAAAGATCACATTATTTCTCTCACTAAACAAGCTTTTAAGAGGTTGGGTGTTCTGAGGTGCCTTCGTGGTTTTTTTTACGCCACCCCAGTTGCTTGCTCTGTATTGGGGTATTGTTCGCCCCTGTATGGGATACGCCTCGCACATCTGGGGTGGTTCCACAAATACAGCTCTTCTCGAAAAGGTGGAGTCTAGGGCCTTTCATCTTATAAACTCTTTTGCTCTTACATACTCTCTCCAATCTCTTTCTTCCCGTCGAATTGTTGCGTCACTTTCTCTATACTATCGCTATTACAATGGATGCTGCTCTTCTGAACACTCTAGTCGCATACCTCCTCCATTGAGAAAACCTCGTGCTACACGACTTTCTACACAGTCTCATCTTTTCTCTGTCCAACTCTCTGACCCCAGACTTAACCGCTGTGCTCACTCTTACATGTACTCTACTGGTAAAGTCTGGAACACACTCCCTTTATCTATTTTCCCAACTTCTATTGACTTGCACATTTTCAATTGCCGTGTGTCGGGTCACGTCAGCCATTAGCGACCAGATTCATAATGTTCCCCAATTCTGGTGGAATTTGGTGGGCCTCCGGCCTTTGCTCACCAGAGGAGACAAAAAAATATATATATATATATATATATATATATATATATATATATATATATATATATATATATATATATATATATATATATATATATATATATATATATATATATATTAAATGCTATTTGTTTGAAGAGAGATATAGCCTAAAAAACTTTGGGAATTTATGAAATTTGGTCAAAAAATTTACTGTCTTCAATGCTATATCTCTAAACCAACGAATCGCATTGAATAAAGAATAGAGAGGAATTTGTATCCCCATCCCTCCTCTATACACCCACCAAAAATAAATGTTATAGTTGTAGTTTTTTTGTTTTATTTTTTTTTTGTCCGAAAAGGTGGATTTTTTTTTTTAATTGTTAAGTTTTTGGCTTATAACATTTTTCCTGTAACTCTAGAAACAAAAGACTGTTACAAATTTTTGTTGCCAATAGAATTCTAAATATACAGTACAAATTTCAGGTCATTCCGAAAAGTGGTTTGGCCTCTCCATTCATTTGAAAAGGGTCAAATTTCAAAAAAAAAAAAAAAAAAAAAAAAAAATTTTTTTTTTTTTTAATAGTTATAGACTCAGGAAAACACTAGAAAAAGAGAAAAGCTATATACACTGAAAATTTCAAGAGAATCGGCTGAAAATTAAAAAAAAAAATTTAAAATTGTATTGTCCCCTCAAGTATAATTTCCCATTTTAACCCCGGCTGGCAACCCCGGTTTTCCCTGATTTTTAGCCGGGGCCGGGGTCAGTAAAAATGGCCGGGGTTGGCCGGGGCCGGGGCCGGGGCCCCGGTCGGTTCCTATATATATATATATATATATATATATATATATATATATATATATATATATATATATATATATATATATATATATATATATATATATATATATATATATATATATATATATATATATATATATGCTTAGGTTAGGTTCATTTGCTGGCCATTAGCTTACATTTATACTTAGTATCAAGGTTAGGTTAAGTCAAAATAGTTTGTTAGATATAACAATGGTTAAATCTAAATAAAGGAAAAGGCGAATCTCAAAAAAAAAAAAAAAAAAAAAAAAATGGGTTTTATTAGGATAAAAAATTTCTTTAGTTTATTCTATTTTCATGACAAATATTTGAATTAGCACTTTTACAAAGTTTAAAATATTTTATTGTCCCCTGGTTTAATAAAGGTCCTATATATATTATTATATTATTATATTATATTATTATATATATATATATATATATATATATATATATATATATATATATATATATATATATATATATATATATATATATATATATATATATATATATATATATATATATCAGTTCTCAGTCTAAAATTAGTACTATATCATCTTAATTAATTTACAATAACATTAGTAATTATAATTTGAAGGAGAATAACCCAAAGAGAACGCACCATTTACTGATTTCCGAGTCGGATAATTGTAATTGGATTCGAGAAAGTACAATCTTTCCTAACTCTATTCTGGCCATTTTCTTTCTCCATTAATTTTCAAAGCTTTGCAAAGTATTTTCATTTTAATTCATGTCACAGGGAATAGTTTTTGCATTGGTGTAACTAAAAATGGATTCTGTGAATCTTGATCCCTTCCCCAGACTCACAACTATAGCTTTACTGAAATTTCACTGGTCAGTAGAGAAATATGCAGTAAAATATTTGCATCCAAAAAATATTGATTGTTTTAATTCAAAAATTTTAGCATTTCAAAAGAGATTATGAAGCATATAAAGTTTCAAATCGAGAGTGTTTAATGCAGAAATTTTTTGAGGTATTATTTTATCTGAAAATAATATTTTTAATTGTGAAAATGAACTATGAATGTTTCGCATCACTGTATATATATATATATATATATATATATATATATATATATATATATATATATATATATATATATATATATATATATATATATATATATATATATATATATATATATATATATATATATATATATATATATATATATATATATATATATATATATATATATATATATATATATATATATATATATATATATATATATATATATATATATATATATATATATATATATATATATATATATATATATATATATATATATATATATATATATATATATATATATATATATATATATATATATATATATATATATATATATATATATATATCTATATTGTATTTGCTTTTATTATTTTTAAACAGTAAGGCTTATTAAATTTTGAGGTACATTTCAGCTATGCTTTTTCCTTTAAATATAAAAAATCAATAAAATGTAGGTGATAAAAATAACTCAGAAATGCTTTTCGCAATTTTGAAATAGAAGGAGCCATTCAATCTCTTCGATAGCTTCCCCAGTTGCTTCAGTGCCTTTAAGAACATTAATAACATATCGATTAATGAAGTTGCCCTTGAAGTCATTAAAGTAATGCATACCAAGAGACCTTTTGTCTTTAGGGCTCAGAAATTTCCTCTTTCAAGATGAAAATCAATATGTTTTTGTTGGATTCAATTAATTTTGCTTTTCAAGGTGATGAAATTACTGACACAGTTAAAATTCTCTCATTGACTCTATGCAGTGTTTCTAAGTTTAATTCCTCAAACCTCATTTTTTTATTAATAATCTCTCTGGGAGTGATTATTTACCATTATTAATCCTTTAGAGTTGAAAACTGGCAATTATTTTCAGCTCTTATCAGTATCTAATTACCAATATCTAATTACCTATTATAAA
>SEYY01019644.1:95000-97782 GCA_009176605.1 Armadillidium nasatum
GACAAACTTCGGATTAGCTGAGGATAAATCTTTAAAATTCCAAACATCAGAAAATTACATTATAATTATTATTTTCCGTCTGTTTGCCCTTACTTTTTATTATTATTATTATTAGTATATATAATATATATATATATATATATATATATATATATATATATATATATATATATATATATATATATATATATATATATATATATATATATATATATATATATATTTTCCTGCATTTTATTAGAATTACGTTTCGAGATTTTCATAAATTAAAAATGTGTTCGTTCTTTTTAAAATTTAATTCGTAAAAAACTTAAAGTTAAAATAAAGCCGTGGTCAGAGTCAACTTGAGGTTTAAAACGCTCTTGCTTTGGTTAGAATTTTAGGTTTTAACGAAGTCGAATAAACAATTTTTTTAGTTCTTTCGGCTGGTTATCTTTCAAGAAGTCAAATTAAAATTTCGTCCTGATTTGAGTTTGTTTAAAAAGTGTTGTGTTGAACTATTTTTGAACTTTCTTTTTTGAACTACTTTTGAACAATTCGAATTTGTCTTATTATTTATCTATAGTGGATCGTCTTGATCTATCGATTGCATTGCGTTGGAAGGTAAAAGTAGGTAGCTTTATCGTAAGTGCAACTTCCGGAGGTATATTTCGAGCTAGCTTTCTGCTTGAACCAAACAGCGTGGTAGGTTGATGGTTTGGCGGTTTACTAATTAAGACAACCTTAAACTACAACTACCCTGATTATCTAAATAAGAGGTAACGTTCTTATCTAGGCCGAAAAATTACGAAATTTTTCAAAACCTTCGTAGCATAAGATTTTGACCGAGGTAAGAGTACTTTTGCTTTTTTACTATTTTATATATAATGATGACTAAGGGTAAATAATTGATAACTAAAATTCGTGCATTCTTTTCATAAAGTAATTTTTTGTGAAAAGGGGCAATTTCGAAAATTGCATATATTAGGGATATTTAGCTCTAAGAGCCTAAATCATTCGACTATCTCATTTTATCCCTAATATATAAGTTGAAAAATTTCTTAATTTCTATTGAAAATTTTGTTAATTGTTGAAAAATTTGCTAAATTCTTCCCGACAAATTTCCCTTGTACTAGTTTAAAATCTAAGTCGTAAAGTTAACGTTTCTTAATTTTAGTAAAAATTAATTTGCATTTTTGTTTTGCATCTTTTTTTCATATTGAATTAAAATTAGAGTAAATTCTTACTTCTATCCTTTTAACTTCAAGTTGCATTCCCTTTTTTATCTTCATTTTCAATTTGAATTACAATTTCACTTGCAAATGCTGAATCGCAATTTGAATATTAATCCAAATATTTTTTTTTTTGCCATTAACTCGACCATTCGACAAGTGTGTGAAAACACAAAACTTTTAGAAAAATAAAACAGAATTTTGGTAAAAATTTTGTTGGGACATTTTGTTAAAAAGGAATTACATATTATTGGATCTTGCAAGCAGTAGGAGGTATATTCCTACTTGTTTTTGGTAAATGTGATCGAATTACGATCATCAAAAAAAGAAAAATATATATATACATTAGTGATGGCATCCGCATCCGCATTCGCATGCGAGGATGCGGAGCATCCGCATCCTCATCCGCATCCGCATTTTCGAGAATTCAAAATCCATCCGCATCCGCACTTTCGGAAATTCAACATCTGCATCCGCATCCGCACTTTCAAAAATTCTACATCCGCATCCGCATCCGCTTTCCAAAAATTCATCCGCATCCGCACTTCTCCAAAATTCGACATCCGCATCCGCAAATTAGAAAAATATGACATCCGATCCATCACTAATATATATATATATATATATATATATATATATATATATATATATATATATATATATATATATATATATATATATATATATATATATATATATATATATATATATATATATATATATATATATATATATATATATATATATATATATGCGAATTGTAGATCAAGAGTGAGGGTGAAGAGAGAACTATCGGATTGGTTTAGCATCGGAGTGGGATTGAGACGGGGGTTTGTAATATCTCCATGTTATTTAATCTATTGATGAATGGTTTACTTAGAAAAATGGAGAGAGAAGGGAAGAGTATTACGTTGAGAAATATGGAGGGAGAATGTGAAGTGAATGTTTTACTTTTTGCAGATGATGCGGCATTTGTTGGTGGCAGAATCTGGAGAAAAGAATACTTGAGAGAGTTTGAAGGGAAATGTGCAAACACGAGATTGAAATTCAATCCAGCGAAGAATAAAGCTATGAGGATTGGAGGTGGGGATGAGGAAATGTGGAGGGAGGAATTGGTTTGTAGAAGTGTGAGAATGGAAACTTGAGGAGGTGAATGAATTCAAATATCTAGTAATGTTGGGTGGAAGGTAAGGGTGGGACGGAAAAAGAAATAAAGAACAGAGTGGTAGAAGGAATGAAAGTATTGGGGGGCCTAAGAAAAGTATGGAAGAAAGGAAAATTTCGAAAGAAATAAAGATAAGAATGTTTGAATGTATGTGTTCACCTTCTGTATTATATGTGTGTGAAACATAGACGATAAGTGCTCGGTCGAGAAAAAGTTTCAATGTCTTTGAGATGAAAGATTTGAGAGCGATATATAAATTGAGAAGGATTGATAGGATTAGAAATGAAAGAATAAGGGAGATGTGTAAATGGAAGAAGGGTGTAATTGATAGAGAGGAGGAGGATGTGCTAAAATGGTTTGGACATGTGGGAAGAATGAAAGAGAACAGAATGGTTGGCAAGGTACG
>SEYY01019645.1:0-12006 GCA_009176605.1 Armadillidium nasatum
AAAAAAAAAAAAAAAAATCGAACAATATTCGAAAAATATCATTAATCAAAAGTAAAATATCGATCGATAAAAGATGAACAAAGCATAACGTGCGAAGATAGAGGAATCTTCCAGAATATATATGCCAGTTGTTGATCTGAACGAACAGTTAAAGAAAGGAAAACCTTGTCAACTCAGTATCCAGAAAATGGGACATTGAAGGAAAATGTGGTGAACTGAAAAACAAATCACGGCTGGAAAAACTATTTCGGAGGAGGGTCCTGTGAGAAAGTAACTATGAGTGAGGGACGTGTGGCCGATTCGTAGACGAGCCAGAGAAACCTCTTGCAATCAGTTACTGTTACAAGAGGAAGGCCAGTCACCTAAATGGGGTTTGATACTATATGGATTATAGGAGGTAGAGGAAATGGAATAAAACTGTCATCCACTACGCAACACCCGTAGTTAGTCCTCCCAGGAGAGGTATATATATATATATATATATATATATATATATATATATATATATATATATATATATATATATATATATATATATATATATATATATATATATATATATATATATATATATATATATATATATATATATATATATATATAGAATAAATGAGAATTCCTTTATCGGACATTCTTCTAAATTCGGTAGTAAGTTGTATTCAAAATCTTATTCTGTTAACGTTGCACGAGACTGAAAAACCGATTAATTTTTGATAAGTTCCAATGAAAAATATATCAACTGCTTAAAAAACAACAGAATTTTTTGCTTATCAATACTTTGCAATTTTCGCGTTTTTCTGGTTTTCCTGAATCTCATGACAGGCAGACAAATCGACTATATTGTTTCCTTAATAAATACTTTTATTACATGATAAAAGCAAACAACATGCTATTAATGTAACATTTTAAATCAGCAACAGTTAAAAAATTTAAATTATGTAAAAAAAAGTTACAAAGTAGCAACGATACAATACCTTGATAAAAATTTGTTTTAGCAATTTTATATTTCGAAAAAGTTAAAACACATACAAAATAATAATGTTTATTTCTATGTAGTTTTCTTACAAAAGTTTCTTAAGTTTCTTTAAATTTTTCTCTCTCGAATAATTTAAGTTATTAAAAAACTTTAAACAATAATATATTCTCATAATAACAAACTTTTTTAAAGCAAAATTTTCAATATTTGAAGAACAAAATTTGTAATTTAATTCATTTTTAATTTTATTAACAATAGAAGAAGTTATGTTGATTTGATTGAAACTTTTATTAAATTCTTCGCAAAAAATCTTTTCGCAAGCTTTAAAAAAAATGAAGAAGTTATTTGAGCACATAATTAACCCTTTGGTTCTTTGGTAAATGTTCATATTGTTTTAGTCTTGTAAATAAATATTCATCATTTAATATATTAGATACAGATGTTAAGTCGCACACAGTACAGACCTTTGATTTATGAAAAGTTAATATTTTTTTGGCTAAAGCCCCACAGACATATCTCATACCATTGAGCTCATTTTCATCTCCTAAACGTGTTGAATGGAAAAAAATTTCACACTTGCTTGACTGTGGAACATTGCAATTATCGTTATTACTCACATTACAGTCATGGTAATCATCATTATTACTCACATTACAGTCATTAATATTAATTAGTCCTGATGACAAAAAATTATGCGAATCATCATCTTCACAGTTTTTTAATGTGCTAATTTTTACAAGAGAATTAACTGCAGCTCTTTTAAATAGGGATTCAAATTGGGAACAAGTTGGATTGTCACTCCAACCTCCAGATCCTCTAATATCCCCAAAGCAATTTTCCAAAGGATCTTGACATAGCCTGCGGGTGTAAATGTATTGAAAGTTGAAGGCCTTCAACTCTTGTAAAAGCAACTGAACACCGTTAATCGCTTGAATCCATCCACCAACAAATCTAAACCGAGATGTAATCATCTTCTGTCCTTCAAAATCTCTAAATATTTTCCAACCTTTAATCCACGTTTTCATTTCTGATAGAAATGACCATCCCTCACTTTCAACATATAGTTCTTTATGATAAGGTGTTCTTCCCTTCTGTGAAGGGGATGAGTTTAAAACGTCAAACA
Source organism: Armadillidium nasatum (assembly GCA_009176605.1). Classification (NCBI taxonomy): domain Eukaryota; kingdom Metazoa; phylum Arthropoda; class Malacostraca; order Isopoda; family Armadillidiidae; genus Armadillidium; species Armadillidium nasatum. The sequence continues at coordinate 2,100 of SEYY01019645.1, forward strand.
ATGTATTCATATTTGAACAAAACTGTGCTGTAGCAAAACTCTCTTCATCAATTATTCCCTCCTGTCGCATTTTTAACAAAGCAATACTTACAGAGCGACTTAAGATCTGAGCTGCCAGTTTCACTCTCATTTTACCGCCAAAGGGAGATAAATTTATATGAGCCTCTTTTATTTTTGGCATATAGGAGAAATTGCACTGCAGGCTTTTATTATAAGCATCTTTTATATGTTTCCACTGTACAATTCCCTCATTTGTAGAAACATAATTAGAAAATATAGCATTTCTAGTGCTTTTTAATAAATGAGGAACGTTCTGGAATAACAATAATTTTATTATTACCAAACTGAAAGTGAGGCTTGGATTGTGTCACACCCAGATTCTTAAATAGAAGAGAAAAATTACTCGCTTGATCGGTTGTTACACAAATTACCCTAAGCCCAATTTCGTCCAATTTAGATATACACTTCATCATCAGAGAATGTAAATCTGTTACTTTTACTGGTCCAGAACTAAACACATATCCAATTAATTGCTTCCAATTTCCACTTACACTTCTAATCATAAAACAAAGAGCAGATGTTGCTGGATTGCAGGTCCTTTTCCCATAGCCAAAATCTTCCAAACCCATTATGCAATCAATACGAAGATTAAGGAGCAAATTTTTTTTCAAACTTATTTCATCCATTAGGAGAATAACAAATTTATCAGATTCCCTCAAGTTAATCACTGCGTTCTTAATGCAAATGTTCAGATGGTGATCAAATCCTGGCTTAACGGAAGCTAAATTAAGAAATCTTACTAATGTGTCAGTTGAAGGTAATTTCAAAATAGTTCTGAGAAATTTATATGTCCTTGGGCTTTTAAGATAAATTGTGAGACATAAATTTTTCATTGCTCCTGACCACTGCTGTTTTCTACTAAGCTGTGTTTTAATTATTTCAGATGTTAAAATGGGTAGATGGTCATTGCAAAATACCTTTACATCATTTTCCGTTACATTTGATGATTGACATTTCATCTTCCTTAAAGTCGACTTTAGACTAGCATTTCTAACTTTTAAATATTTAATATGGCATGCTTTTCTGTGAACCTCCTTCTTAAGACGAATTTTCCTTGGCGTGTTTGATGTATTGGAAGAGCACTGGATGCCAATGCTCTTTTGCTGGGAAATTGCACTGTATTCCCTTCTCGAAAGATTCACGATATGAGATATTGCACTGTGTAGCAACATTGTTGAACAATTTCAATGACTCTGTATAATTGCACTGGATTCCCTTGTCAAATGATTTACGATATGAAATATTGCACTGTGTAGCAACATTGTTGAACAATTTCAATGGCTCTGTATAATTGCACTGGATTCCCTTGTCAAATGATTCACGATATGAAATATGGCACTGTGTAGCAACATTGTTGAACAATTTCAATGACACTGTAAAAAAAATTATATATATATATATATATATATATATATATATATATATATATATATATATATATATATATATATATATATATATATATATATATATATATATATATATATATATATATATATATATATATATATATATATATATATATATATATATATATATATATATATATATATATATATATATATATATATATATATATATATATATATATATATATTATATATATAATATATATAATATATATAGTTTTAAGAATTTTACTTTGAGTCTTCAAAACAACAAAATAAAAAAATATTTGCTATACAATATGTTGATAATGATGGAGCAATCAGAAATATATGAGAATGATATACGGTGATGGGGTGGAATGAGTGTTCTTAACGCGAAAAGAATTATATTTTGTCCAATTCTTTGATGTAAAGTTAACTTCAAATAAGTCTAGACCAAAACTCTTTTTTAATAAGCATCTGGAGTGATGACACAGAATTAATAATAAACTAATAAATACTTTGTATTATTTTCAACAAATGATGAACATGAAACTTGAACCCAAGCAACAGTGATTATAAAAAAGAATGTGTAATTTATAGAACATCTTCCTTTTCAAAACAAATTTATTTATGCTCTTAGGGGCGTAACTAACTATTTTGTCACAAGGGGCAAAATTGTGGATTGGAGCGCCCCTCCCCTTCCTACCTCCAATTTTCCTATTTGCTTGTCTTATTTTGCTGTCATTCATACTGAACGCAAAAAAATACACATAGGCAATATATATATATATATATATATATATATATATATATATATATATATATATATATATATATATATATATATATATATATATATATATATATATATATATATATATATATATATATATATAATAATATAATATATATATATATATATATATATATATATATATATATATATATATATATATATATATATATATATATATATATATATATATATATATATATATATATATATATATATATATTAATAATAAAAAGAATTTTTCATTACATTTTAATAATATAAAAAATTTAAAAAGATACGTACAAAGTTCAAATGTTAAAAAACTAAAAAAGTATAAAGTCGCTTTCTATCGTTGTTATAACCAAACCACCTCTCTCTCTATGAGAGAGAGAAAGAGAAAGAGAGAGAGAGACCAAGCGTATTCTTAGTGTTAAAGCTCAGAGGGAGCAGAATTAGAAAAAAAAATACAATATTTGGTATAATTGAGTTGGAGGGATTGAAGGAGGAGGAATAGCTCGGGAATCGTGTAACGTAGAATTAGAGGCAAAAGTATTAACGAAATTTTCGGTTTTAGCAGGCGGTAAGACCTCAGGTGTGCCGTCAGAAGATACAAGAGGAGGGAAAGAAAAAGCAGCAACATTTATTTTATTTATTTATGTATTTTTTTTTGCAAATGCCAGAAAGAGTATGGGACGAGGAACCAGAAAGATTATTGCATTTCTACTGGAGAATAGAGTTTTTGGTGTTAAGGAATAAATTTTGCGTCGATTTTTAGAGATGAAATATAAGTTACTTGAGTTTCTAGAGTCTAAAGACAATGGAAGTTTCTAAAGTAAGTGTCCTTGCGACAATTAGCACAAGAACAAGCAATTTTTTTTTTAAAACCAAAATTTGTTTGGTTTACCTGAAGGGAATGAACATGGAATGTACTCCTCCATGCCAGAGAGAATCACTTCCGGAAGCAATAATAATCATTCCAAGGGAAATCAAAAAGTAAGAGCATTTTGATGAAATAATACAAACGTTTCCTCACAATAATCAGGGGTCCTTCCCTCTGAAAGACCTGGAGACAGAAAAGGATACAGAGTTGAGGTGTTCGGATAAACCCAGAGGTGGAAAGAGTCTAACAATATAAGGAGAAGGAAGAAGGATTAGAAGTTTAAGGGAGAAGGAAGGTTTAAGGATTAGAAGTTAAGAAAAATACTTAGAATGTTGAGTTCATTCCCAAGGCAACCAGGGAAACATGTACAAATCAAAATAGTTGAAAAAACAACTTGGAAAGAAATTTAAAACATATTTAACTAAAAAAAAAATCATTTCATTTTGGAATTACTTACTTGACTCTACTTCTGTATAAACACCTTCTGACCTCGCTTCTGAAGCAGTACATGGTACATATATATATATATATATATATATATATATATATATATATATATATATATATATATATATATATATATATATATATATATATATATATATATATATATATATAATCGTGATTAAACTAAAATCAAAAAATTCTTTATTGTACACAATGGAAGAGAGACCAGAGAGCATGATAAGAAATTTAAGAAAAAATCATGAAATCTGGAAGTAAAAATTTGGATTGGTATGTCTTTGCAACATTTAAGAAAGGGCTGGATAATTATATCGAAAGTCAAGGTTTCAAATAAACTAATTAGCAGTTCTGTATTTAGCTAGCTTCTGATAATCCTTTGGGGAACTTATGATGGATGATCTAGGTAAAATAATGGAAACCCAAGTCTAACAGGAGGATCGTGGTTAAGGTAATTATTAAATTTAACCAACATATTGCCTGTAAAAAAAATGACAATAACCTAATCAAATAACTTGAACTACATATTTATTATATACTGTAGCTAAAATTTTAGACACACTTTTGGATGTGCTAAATTTGGGTTAAAATTTAGTATTATATGCAACTCTTTTGCATATTGCATAGGTCATTAGGTTGGCAAATTATTTACTTGACTGAAACATTATCAATAAATCTGTGTGACTTATTACTGTCTATGCCTTTCATATATATATATATATATATATATATATATATATATATATATATATATATATATATATATATATATATATATATATATATATATATATATATATATATATATATATATATATATATATACCTGTAATATCAATTTTGGAGTCTGTTTCAATGCTTAAATTTTCATTTGCACTTTTCTTGAACAAGGAAATTTTATTTATACAAGCAGTACAAATAAATAGATTTTTCCCATCTTTTAAACAATACTTTTGTTGCAGGTATGGAGTAATTTTAATGAGGCTTTTTAAAATTGTTTTTTTGTGACTTTTGAATGGGTCATAACATTTTTGTTTATACTATTTTGACATTTTTATATTTATTCTGAAAATTATATATATATATATATATATATATATATATATATATATATATATATATATATATATATATATATATATATATATATATATATATATATATATATATATAGAGAGAGAGAGAGAGAGAGAGAGAGAGAGAGAGAGAGCTATTAGGGATGGAGTCAAGTATCAGTATTGGCTATTATCAATAAATTTTATGGTATATATATATATATATATATATATATATATATATATATATATATATATATATATATATATATATATATATATATATATATATATATATATATATATATATATATATATATACCTGAAATTATTTTAGTTGGGGTGTGCTGTCTGTTTTTTTTTTTTATATTTACAGTTCATCTCTTATCAAATTAACAATCTTAATTAATATTTACCTCTGGTTTTTTTTTACATGCAATGGGAATAATTATAGAATATAAGGTTTTCTTTTGCCTTCATTGTTAAATTTACAAAGTTGTAAATTAAATTAAATTATTCTATAAAAAAAAAAAATTCAATTTATAATTCAAATATGAAATTTAACATATTATTTCAAGAGGTATAAGTACACTTAATAAGGATAAATACCAGTATTTGCATAATATTAGTTACCAAAGTGTAATTTTCAAATATATAGTAGTGTTTGATTTATAAAAAATATGGAAAGTGAAATTACTTGATGATGATATTCAGTTTAAACTATTATTATTAATTGTATTATTTTTTTCATCATTGAGTGTATTATATTATTAATTGTTGGTGATGATTTTTTTGAAGTTGTGCAATTTTGGGTTTGGAAGAGGCACAGTTTTGATATGCTCATATGAATTCTTACTTTACATAATTTATATTCCATGGGTGGTTAGGGTATAAAAGTTAGATTTTTTTATGGTTTGGATAAGTTGCAATAGGCAATAGGTAAGTGAATAAGTAGGCTCTGTCAGAAATTCTAAGCATATCATAACATTACTATAAATTCACATGGGCCATTTAAGACTGCTCGAATCCTAACCCCTAAAGTCAAAATTTTATTTTTAATATTGCTCCCAGATTTACTTATTTTTAAATTTAACCAGAAAGGACTTATAAATATTGATAAAATTTATGTATGTGAATTGCAAGTCTAAAGAGATCTCAGGCATAGCTGGGGATTTGGAATATCATGCATGCATATAGTTGGATTAAATACAGTGGCAGCTCGTAGCTTAAACTAGTGAGGTGCTGCTTCAGAAAATTTTTACAGATTGTAGAGCATATGAAATTATTATTATTATTATATATGAAGAAACACTACCTTACATTTCCACAACAGGAGTGGCACTGTGTGAGCAACAGTGTTTTTTTCTCTACCTAGCTCATAGCTTCTTATTTTGGGGCATGTGTGCTTGCACACAATAGCCAAACAAATTCACTGGACCTTTGAGGTGCACATTTCCATACGATGATTTGTGTAATTTTTCATGAACTATGGGGATGGCTACTGACATAAAGCTTACAGATTATATAATGTACTAGAATAAAAAAAGGAAAAAAACTCATATTGAATGTTATCAAAAATATCGATTGAAAACAGGACTCAGTATGTGCTAGCTTTTGTTATGTGAACTGTATTGTTGATGAACCTTGGGTATTTAACATTACATGCAATAATTTTTAAATTTTTTTACGTAATAATTTTTAAACTTTTTAATTGTGCATTAGAAGGAAATTGCTAGAGAAATTTCATATATATAGGCATGACTTATGTGTGGCACTATTGTAACATGAATATACTCTTCTCAAATAATATAGTAGTATGCCTTTTTCTTTAAATTTTAGATTTCAATATGATATTCATGGTTAATATTTATGAGTCTGGTAATAATATATATAGTTCTAAAATGCCAGAATCCTTCATATTACTCAAAACCAGAAAATTCTACCTCTGAAATCAATTTTACTTTAAATGATAGGCTAAAATAAATCAACCTTAATATTTCTATATTTTAGCAACTTTTTTTTTTTTTTAACACTTTTTAAATCCTAATTCAAATTGTACTCCAATTTTCAATGTAACTTTAGCCCAAAGCAAAATTGTTTGATGCACACAAACACAACACTTATATATATATATATATATATATATATATATATATATATATATATATATATATATATATATATATATATATATATATATATATATATATATATATATATATATATATCTTTATCATATAATTAGAATATCAATTATTATAATAATAGTAATTTATATAAAATTTCAAACTTCTACTCAGGAAAAAACCAAAGTTATATCAACAAATTTATTAAATTTTTCTTAATCACAAAATATAATAATATGAAAAAAACAAAAACAAATGATATCCTTTTGAAACTTTGAAACTATCATTCTAAAGATTAAAATACAAAAATTTTACTCTGGATTTGAGGAAATACTTATTCCAATTCAAAAACCAAGTGACCAATTTTTGGAATACTTTGTCAGGAAAACTAATAGGAGATAAAATATGAGTGCTAATATAGTATGTGGCGGCTCAATGAGAACTTCACAAGAAATAAAGTAAGTAATATAGTATGTGTTCTATATACAAATGCATGTCATATGAACATAATTATACAGGAGCTCCTCCTCTATCATATGTATGTGGACTGCATACTATAGTAACAGCAATATATGATATTTTTTTAAATAAAATAAAAAAATATTTTGACAATGTGAATGCAAAATATCATAGTGGTAGTGTTTGACAATTAAAATATGTGGTCAATATTAATATTTCAATATTTAATGCCAAATTTCGAAATTCTTTAGTTCATGGTATATATATATATATATATATATATATATATATATATATATATATATATATATATATATATATATATATATATATATATATATTTCTTTAAAGTTTAGAAAATGTTAATGCTTTTCTGAAACTGAGTAAAACTAACAATTAAAAAGGGATCTAATAACTTTTATATTTTTCAACCAATCTACATGATATTTTGAGGTTATAAAATTGGGCTAGATACACATTTTTTATTTAAATTTTTTTTTTAGTTTCCTAACAATTTTGATACTGTGAACAGAAAATTTTTAAAAAATTTGTAAAAATTTTTCCCATGCACAGCACCAAAATGGTCGAATATACAAAAAATTGTTCTAAATTAAAAATGCATACCTCTGCAAGTTTTTTTTATAACCAACCATTTTTTATTGCTGCACATGGGAAAAATTTAAATTATTCTAATGTACAGCACCAAAATGATTGAGTATACAAAATTTGTTTTAGAGATTATACATTTGGGTGAAATATTAATTTTTTATCTAGAAATTTTTTTTTCAATACTCCATTTTGCTGCTGTATATTGGAAAACCAATAATTTGACATTTTTCACATGCACAGCAACAAAATGGTTAGATATATAAAAAAAGATTTCAGAGCTTGTACAGTTGGCCAAGTTACAAATTTTTAATATAAGATCAATTTTTGTATACCCAACCAAATTTGGTGTTGCACATAGGAAAATTTTTAGAAATTTTCCTGTGCACAGCATCAAAATCGTTGCATATACAAGAAAAAAATTTTCTAAAACAATTCTTACACCTTTGAAAATTTCAAGAACTTTGCATGACAGACAACATTAGTCAGGTTAGGTCTATTATCAGGCAGTAGGCATAGATTTACCATTCATGTCATGGTTAGGCTAAGTCAAAAGAGTTTGTTAGACCTTACAAACTGATAAATCGAACAAACTAGTTCGACTTAACCTTACCTTCACTTGAAGGATAAATCTATGCCTATGACCAGCTAATAGGCCTAACCTGGTAAAAAACTGTCTCTCAATTAAAAAAAAAATGCTAAAAATAATGAATGGTCTATGGATATACAAATATGGCAACATGGTATTCAAGTATTTTGTGAAAACATAAGTGAAAGAATAATGCTTCACCAAAGTTTACCATATAATAGGGTAAACCATTGCTTTACCATTCAGAGTAAATCATTTTTTGTTTTCGGCACTTAAATATATGTGCACTTCATTTCAGCATAAAATACAGACTAATGGGTTAAACTATTACCAAAAAATGTTCAGTAGAACTTAAAAATTATTTTGCATTTAAATTTTGTTTGCAAACGTTATATTTAAAAAAAGATATTCATTTCCAACCATGAACTAAAAAATTACCAAGAGAACAATATATATATATATATATATATATATATATATATATATATATATATATATATATATATATATATATATATATATATATATATATATATAATTTTCTTGAAAATGGTCCATGTATAATTGGGCTTAGTTTTATTTTTATCTTTGCATGAATGAACTGATAACTAAGGATTTGAAAGACCTAGTCTTTCGTGCATGTATTAGTATGTGCATGTATTAGTATTAATATTATTATTTGTTTGGACTGGGACAGTCTCGATAGGCCTTGTGGCTTCTAATTGTCTCTATTTTCTTATTTCCTATTACCCTGATACTCCAGAGAATTGTCAAAACAAAAGCGTCGTCAACTGTACTATACCCAAAGGTGGCACATATGAAGTAGATGTAGTTTCTTAAGCCAAACTATAAACATTAATCTAGAGTGTCAAAAACAAAAGCGAAGTCGACTGTACTATACCAAAGATGGCACAACATACACGGGCCTAGAACATGAGGGGTAGACTGTAGATTATTACCTTTTTTACATAGAAACCCGCAAAATAATGTCATTTTTTAAACGGTATATATGAGAATAGTCCCTCTATATAATTTCTAATTTAAAAAATCTAAATTAATTTCAGGGTAAGCCATTATTTTCGACACATTTTGTTTAACTAGTATACACCTCCTTGTTTGCAGCCATATAACTCATGATAAGAACATTTTTTGCCTACAAGTGACAATTTTTTTAATCTAATTAAATAAAGGTATCAAATGCACAAAAAAAATTAAATATTAATAAAAATTATTAATAAAATAAACATAAAATATAATGTTAGGGCACTGTTTACTATGGTTAGGGGTATTTTAAATATCAGCAAAAAATTCCCCGATTTAGTTCTCACACAGCCGCTAGGCGGAGATTAATCGCCATAAAATTTCAAATATCAAGAAAGGGTTTCATCAATGAAAATCCCAGACTTGCCGCAACTTATTATATGGTAAAATTTGGATTAGCTCTTTGCATGGTTTTAAGGACTGGGAACCCTTTCAACCAGGTTTTATTCCCATGTACAATTGCAGGAATGTCAAATTTCTGCAA
>SEYY01019646.1:0-5000 GCA_009176605.1 Armadillidium nasatum
CATTAAGATTTGGAAACATATCAATTCTTCTAATCATATCTCTGTTGGTTATTATGGCTTTCGTAAGGAACGCTCTATTTTTTATATTCATTTTTTGTCTCTAAATCTTGATCTTCTGCTCTTCTGCTTTTCGGTGACTTTTTTGCTCTCGTGCAAGACATGTCGAAAACTTTCGATATATTCTACCACAAAGCTTTTTTTTAACAAACCTCCGTCTTTCGGTATCTATCCTTCTCTCTGTGGCATTTTCTCTAATTTCCTTCTTGTAGTTCTTTAGCTGCTGTTGTTTACGGCCATGTTTCATCTTTTAAATCTAATAGTGGTGTTCCTCAAGGATCTGTCCTTTTACAAACACTTTTTCTGTTTTTCATAAAGGAGGACCTTGTTACTTCATCTCACATCCATTCATATGCCTATGACTTCACCCAGCATTAATCCTTTCAATTTGAAAGGAGGGTAGCCTTGGAGCAACTGACCTCTGATCTATCTCTGATTTCGAATTAAGGCAGAGAAAACATGATGGTTTTCAATGTCTCAAAAAACACAGTTCCTCCACATCTCTATTCGTTACATTCTTCCGCACAACTTTGATAAATTCTTCCAAAACACACAACTCAAACCTTCATCTCTCCTTAATGTTCTCAATTTCAATTGAGCTATTATTGACGTTCTATACGTTTTCGGAAAGAAATAAATACGAATATTTCAATAATTCAAAAACTCAATGTTTTTGTTTTTTCTAGAAACATCGAAACCAAGGACATGGATCAGGAGGCGCCGAGAGCTCTGATTTCCCTAAATAAATCCCGACGATTGGATTCTTGTGCATCCAGCGTATGTGTCTACCACCTCCTTTGCATACACTTTATTGGTCTCGCTGTTCGTCATATCCTCTCGAGGTTATCTTTGAAAAGCTCTGACTAACTTGAATGCATCTATATTGGAACATTATTCGTTTGAATCGTTGACAATGATATCTTGAAATGATGCCTTATTCCTATATTTTTCCTACGAACACGTCTAAAAAACTTCTGCATGACTAATCAGTAATGACATCCACGTAAGATTCTTGGTTACTCTGGTTAGAAGCATCTATAAATTTATTACCTTACTGTTGAAATGAGCTCTTGAAGAGATGATTTCTCTGTTTTTATGACATAATTCATGAAAAAATAACATATATGAGGTAAAGCCTTATGATGCTTGTGTGTTGAAAAATAAAAACAAAAATTGATTTCTCCAATAATTTTCTCTGCCTGTAGGAAATAAATTCAAGAAACTGAAGCTGAAGAAGAGAGTGAACATGAAATATGGCTGCAAAACTACGAGATCAAGAGAAATCCAGGGTAGTGAATACGAGACTTCCTAGAGTCATGACCTAACAGCATCAGAGGTGTATGTGAATGTGCATGTGTGTGTGAGTTCGTATAAGCGTGTATGTGTGTGCATATTGGTGATGGGTGAGTCCTTATACTCTTTACATGGTTCAGTACAGTCAGAACATAAACTAAAGATAAATTTAAGTAAAAATTTTCTATGCATAAGAGTTTGGAGTTAGAAATGTTTGAGTTAGAGAAGTCAGCATGTCTATGATCACGGCTTGATGTTAAAATGCTTAGTGAGCTGTGATGAAATAATATGTGCGTTGATAGATTTGGATAAAAAAAGTACATGTAGCGCCATATTAGTTACATGTTAGGGAGATGTTGACAAATGTCTAGTCATGTCGAAGTGTTTAAAAAGTAGGTAGTATATGGATGGAGATTAAAGTATATGTATAAGGGAATAGGGTATTAAATGCATACTAAGTTTCATATATACCCAGATGTCGGAATGTCTTTGATCATTCCTCAGTTAAAAGTAAGATTGAGTTTTAAAATACAAATTTTGGGGTGTAGGGTGAGAAATGCATATGAAGGATCAACTGAGAATATGTGATATATAAGTAATGGCATATCATCGTTCATACTTTTTGTTAAAGTTAAGTTAAATATATAGGGATTCAAAATACAAGTCTTGACAATTGACGACTCGAAATGATTGATGCTTTACTCTACTATTTCTGTGAACATGTTAAAGAATTTCTGTATGACAGTTCAGTGGTGACATTCACGTAAGTGTCTGAGTCCCTCGAGTGAGAAATATAAATAAATATTTTACCTTACTGCTGAAATGAGCTCTCGAAGTGTGTTTACTCTGTTTGTATGGGACAAGGCATGATGAATAACATATTTGAGGTAATGATACTATGATACTTGTGTGTAGAAAGATAAGAAAATTTGATTTCGGTAGTAATAATCTCTGTCTGAAGGAAATAAACTTGAGATGACGTAGCTGAAAAACAAAGTGGTTAGGTAATATGACTTGAGATGCTTCGTGGTTAAGAGGAAATCAAGAATGATGGACAAGAGATGCCATATAATTATGACGCAACAGCTTCAGGGTTGTGTTTGTGTGTGCGTAAATGTGTGTATGAGTGTGTGTGATTATGGGTGCTGGATGAGTCCTTAAACTATTTCTATGATTCAGTGCATAAATTTAAACATAAGTTAAATAAGTGAAAATTGTCCACGAATAGGTGTTTGGAGTAATAAATGCTTGAGATAAAGAGATTTCGGAATATCTTTAATAATGGCTTTGGGATAAGGTTACGTTATACAAAGAGATTTAAGTAATGTATATTAATGAGCGGTAGGGTAAAAAATACATGTAAATGCAATAAAACATAAACCAAAAAGATGATAGTATGACTTTGATCACGCCTTTTTGATAAAAAGTTTAATGAGCTATAGAGAATTAAGATATACGTTGAAAGAATTATATAAAAAATGAATATATGCCAGGAAGTATATGAAGGTTAAGGTGTATGGTAGAGGAATTAGGGTATGAAGTGTATGTCAAGGTTTATAAATTGTGTAATTAAAAGATGTTGGTATGTCTTTGATAATGCCTTATCTATAAAACAGGTACTATGTGGAGAATAAGTAATATGCTGGATAAGATTAAAGAATGAAATGTATGTTGAATTCTTTAAATTGAGTTGTTGAAATATGATGATACATCTTTGATCATTTCTTAGTGCTAAAAGTAGAGTGCTGAGCTACGCCACAAGCCCCTAAAGGTAGGAAGATGGTGATAGAAGGAAGGAATGTAAGTCTCTACTTCTACATTAATCCCTCAAAAGAGGTCATGAAAATGGATAAAAAAATGAAGTGGTAGTCTACGACACTACTCCCTAGGGAGACTCATGGGAATAGAATTAGAAGGGTGGGAGAGAGTGAATATCCATCCAAATTGAGTTCTCCAAAACCCTAAAAAGGGGCTTGGAAGGACCCTGAGCTTGCAACATCTCCTAAAATGACCTCACGAAAGAGCGTGGGGTCCGTCTGATAGTGTTGGATTTTTCAACTAGCCTTACAAGCTATAATGCAAATTTTGACTGAAATAGTGCTTACCTTTATATATATATATATATATATATATAATATATATATACTATATATATATATATATATATATATATATATATATATATATATATATATATATATATATATATATATATATATATATATATATATATATATATATATATATATATATATATATATATATATATATATATATATATATATATATATAATATAATATATATATATATATATATATATATATATATATATATATATATATATATATATATATATATATATATATATATATATATATATATATATATATATATATAATATATATATATATATATATATATATATATATATATATATATATATATATATATATATATATATATATATAATATATATATATATATATATATATATATATATATATATATATATATATATATATATATATATATATATATATATATATATATATATATATATATATATATATATAGTATATATATATATATATTATATAATAATATATATATATATATATATATATATTATTATTATATATTATATTATATATATATATATATATATATATATATATATATATATATATATATATATATAATATATATATATATATATATATATATTATATATAATGCATAATATTATTATTTTTCATTATTATTATTATTATTATTATTATTGTGCAGCTTAATGTTAAAGCAAAAATTGAACAGAGTCTGCAATATTATTAGGTGTTATCTTCGATGATAAACTCACTTTCAATGGACATATAAATAACTTGTCAGAAATCTATCTTATGGAAACTATGCATTCCTAAAGATTAAAGACTCTGTTCCAAAATGTATTCTAAAAAACCTTTAATACAGTCTTGTCTATCCCTGTCTCCTCAACTATATGCAAACATAGTGTTTTACAAGTGAGTACTTGGTAAAACCTCTGGTAACAATTCAGAAAAAGATAATTCGCATATTATCAGGATCTCGTAGTTTTATGAATATACAACACCACTTTTCAGAAGTTTATCTATACTGAAACTTCAGGATGTCTATATTCTCTGTCTTTAAGCGGTCACATCTTTATTGTCATAAATCGAAGTGCAAATTAACTTCTAACTGACTTAATAATATGAAACTAAACAGTATGAACTACCTATCTCTTTTGTTCAAAATTTTATACATAGACAAAGCAAAATACTTTCTAACTAAATCTCGGAGAGCTCTCTTATATAAGGGTATCCATGAGTGGAACAGTCTCCCTTAACCTATTAGCAATCACCCACTCAAGGATCTTTTAGGACATCCATTAAAATACTTATTATTGAAATACAAAAAAGTACTTATGTACAGAACAAATCTTCTTTGAGAATTAGTTACAATTATTAACGATAATGATGAAGATGATAGTGATTAATATTTTTGTCGTAATCATCATTGTAGTTTGATTTCATTATATTAATTTTTATTAATATTTTTACTGTTATTACTAATATTATTATAATTATTATTATTATTATTATTATTATTATTATTATTATTATTATTATTATTA
>SEYY01019646.1:7500-12500 GCA_009176605.1 Armadillidium nasatum
AGTTCAAAAGGTTAAAAAATCTAGTATTTTATCGGATTAATGGCTCAAAAATGTCTATAACTTTTTTACTTTTCATGCTAAAAGCATTGTCTTTCTATCGAATAATGCAAAATTTAATTTTAAACAAATGTTAATGAATAACTTTTTCTTGTAAAGCTAATACTTTTCCTTATATTTCCAAAAATAATATTTTTACTGAAATTTTTTTTAAAAAGTTGTATAATGTCAAAATGGGAACACTTAAGTATCAGTTTGTTTATTTTTTTAGAGCTTTTTATTATTATTAGTTGAAATTTAATTATAAAATTATGTGTACAAGAAATTCTGTAAGTAAATTTTTAATTAAAGAATGCTATAAAGCTTCCTTAATGCAGGTATTGTCAACTTTAATGCAGGTATTGGAAAGATGCCTTTTTTTCAAAGAGTATAGAACAGAAAATGTTCAAAGAGAAGTTAGTGAAGAGCTTTATAATTTATGGATAAAATATAATGTTTACCACCTATCTCAATGCTATTGTAATGAGATTAAAAAATCCCCTAAAAGAGTTTTCAAGACATCTGAATCATGATAAGAAAAAACAAGGTCCTAAATTTAAATTGGATGCTTCAAATTTTATTGAAGATTCAAACAAATTATTTGACACGTTTCAAAAGGAGTATAAAATTGTAACAGCTGCAGAAAGAAAATATTTACTAAAAATGACGTATGATCATAAGTTTTATGAGGTGAGTAACTGAGTATGTTAAATGGAAACTACCTACTTATTTTAATTTTATAAAATTTTGATATTGGTAAAATACATTTAATTAAAGTATCAAATAATAATAAAGTAATCAAAATATTGTTTTAATTTAAATAGCATTTTGCATGTAATTTCTTATAAAGAATGAAATCTATCATAGTCTTAGCCAACAATGGTTATCAAATTTTGAAGGTTTCATTAATTGCATATTTTTTAATTAAATTTTAATAAGGAGGATCCAGAAAACTGAATTTATGGACCTTTTCTTCAGGAACAAAGAACTATCAGAAGGGGCTACTGTACTTCAAAACCATTTCCTTTAACAACTTCTGAAATTAAATTTAAGAAAAGAAATATCCAAGAAACTGAAAATGCAAAAAAATCCAAAAAAACAGATTACTTAGAGTCAAAACCAAGTTGTTCTTATCAACTTTATCCAGAACTTAATCAAGAAATCCCCATTTCAGGATCAGCATCTGAGGAAAACATTCAGCAGTCCTATGTTGAAATGCTTCCAACATCTTCAAACAATGATTCTGATCTTGATTATATTGCAGATGGTCTAAGTGATCAAAAAAATGAAGGGAACTTCGAACATTAGCCGAAGCATGTGACAGGTAAATGCAAATTATGATATCAAATAATATCTAAATAAATCTACATATTGTGAAGCTGATCAGTAACATTTCAAAGTGTTACATCTAATATAAATCTTTTTTCAGGTATCAAATAAGTGATAGGGCTGGTGCAGCAATCGCTCCTTCTGTATTAGTACACTTTGGCTTAATAACAAGAGATAAAATCAAAATGTTATTGATAAGTAAGCACCTAGATTTTGGAACTACCTACCATATACAATACATTGTAAAATATAAATATTTAAAACTAATAATACTGATTACTTACATTATTCACTAAACATGATTTTTGTGAAAACTAATCTGATTTACCTACTAACAAACCAAAACTTTTCAGAAATAAGTTAAGAAGAGAAAGAAATAAATTAAGAAATGAAAGGCAGAAAGAAGAAGAAAAAGTGTTTGATAACATAACTGGCATTGGTTTCGATGGAAGAAGAGATGCAACTCTTCAAATCTCTGAAGTGAATATTACACGTCTACAATACTGGAAGACCTTTACGTCATCACTGGCCAGCCAGGTAAATAAAATTTAAATATTTTAGACCTGTGTACATTGTTAATTTAAATTTAATTTGTATTTATTTAAATAGTTTCTGCGAAATCAATTCACACCTTTGCAAACTTAATTTTTTAGTTAACAAATTATTCATTTTTTCTGACGACTTCTATCTTGACCATTTTTCACCAGAGAGAGGAAAAGGAATTGATATCGCCCATGGAATCTTTAAGAGAGTTTGTGGTACGGAATTGGAAAATAGATTATCTCTGGTGAAGACAGATGGAATAAATGTAGATATTGGTCGTAGAAATGGTTCAATAAGATATTTAGAGATGTTTTTTAGAAAATCATTACAACATGATATCTGTCTTCTGCATCTAAATGAGCTACCATTATGGCATGTCTTCATGAAACTGGATGGCACAACGAAAGGTCCCGATAAGTTTGCAGGGTCAATTTGGTCGAAACCAAATGGAAACGTGTCTGAATGGGGAGTGGTAAATTTAAACCAACACCATGTAATGGTTTTATTTTACTAGATAATGAAACTTTACACAGTCTTTCAACTGACCAGTACTATGCCTATCTCATTTGCTACAGCAAAATAACTGGTGATGTGGATGACGATTTGGCATTGTTAGAAGTGGGCCCAATAAATCATTCTCGTTGTCTTACATTGGCTTGCAGAATTCTCCGTTACTATGCATCTTTAGTTGAAACCAAGTAAGAACTTGAAAATTATTGCAGAATCTATAGTAACTGTTTATTTTCCAAGTTGATTCCACATAAAGGTTAATAAAAAATTGATTGATGGAGCTGAAAACTTATTTCATTTGATTCAAAGAGTCAATATGTTTCCAGATAAAAATGTAAGGGAGATTTGCTACAAAATATTAAAGAATAATAGCTATTTCTCATATGAAAATATTTTAGAAGCAATGTTAGTTGATAAAGAAGAGGAAGTTAGGGTAAGAGCTGTTAATAAATTGCTAAATATTAATAGTCTTAATGAAATGTTTACTTGTGAAGATGATTTTGAAGGTGGGGTGGTTGAAAGTGAAAGTGAAGAAGATGATGAGACTTAATTAATATCCTCCCATGAATAAAGGTGTCAGGACATTTTTTAAGCCAAAAATAAATTTCAACGCATCAAGTTACCACAACATGACCCCAATTTCACAATGGGAAACAATTCCACCCATTCTAAATGCAATGTCAGGAGCAGAAATCAAAAATTTAATTTATAACCCTATAAAATTAAGACACGATTGCCACAGTCAAAATGTGGAAAAGCATATAAAGATAGATACTGAGGCTCTTCAGCAATAGTCGGTCATGATCGTAGGGATGGATGGAAACAAAATTAGATCCGGAAAATTGATGAAAACTTTTGTCTCAAAAAGTCATTTTAAATTCTAGATTAAGTATTTATCTAAAGTATATGTTTAAATTTAGGCTATTCTGTATTGAATAACTAATATAGTACTTAATAAATAGGTAGAAAATATTTTGATATTCTTATGAAGTTTTCTCTTATAAATAGACAAAAATTTAGAAATTTTTTTTTTATTTTGTATACGACTTTTAATACAACTTTTAAACTATTACATCAAGAAAATATTTTTTATTCAGATAAATGTGTTTAAAATTTAATTCTGAATCATTTAAAACCTAAAACATGCATGTAGTATTAATAGTAAAAAAGTTACAAATATTTTTGCATCATTAACCCAAGAAAATTCCAGATTTCTTAACTTTTTTATTCGTCACGTGTGACAAATAAATATGGTTACCATTGATTTTCATCATGAAATTTGTACTTTTTACATCAAAAGCCAAGTAATGCGATGGCTGATTTTCTTTTTTGAAAAATTTTTTTTTTTATTATTTTATATATATATATATATAAATATTATATATATATATATATATATAATATATATATATATATATATATATATATATATATATATATATATATATATATATATATATATATATATATATATATAATATATATATATATATATATATATATATATATATATATATATATATATATATATATATTATATATATATATATATATATATATATATATATATATATATATATATATATATATATATATATATAATATATATATATATATATATATATATATATATATATATATATATATATATATATATATATATATATATATATATATATATATATAATATATATATATATATATATATATATATATATATATATATATATATATATATATATATATATATATATATATATATATATATATATATTATATATAATAAATATATAATATATATATAATATATAATATATATATATATATATTATATATATATTAATATATATATATATATATATATATATATATATATATATATATATATATATATATATATATATATATATATATATATATATATATATATATATATATATATATATATATATATATATATATATATATATATATATATATATATATATATATATATATATATATATATATATATATATATATATATATATATATATATATATATATATATATATATATATATATATATATATATATATATATATATATATATATATATGGTGGTTCATATGTTTCCATATGAAGGGAAATAATACATGTGAAAGCGAAATCAATTTTATTTATGGGAAGGACCCAATCTCAAGACTCTGTTTTTATTATTTGACCTATTGAGCTGAAATTTACAATGTATATGCATTTTTTAAATTAATTAACATTCGATTTCTGACGTCTTTCTGAGTTTCTAACGGTTTAGCAGTTATACGGGGTCAAAATTCAAAAAGAGATTAAATAGAAGTGATAAAATAGTGGTCAGAATGATCCAAAAACTCCCCTGTACATTCTTAGCCCCAATTTCTACAATATTAAAAGGGAACATTTGGAATAGTACGGATAGTGTTTGATTACAGAACTTCAAATTTTTTTTTCAAAAAAAATTTGAAAAATATATACCCTTCCTGAGAAAAAAATTTCTTAAAAAAAATCCTTATTGAATGTTTTTGAAAATTAAATATTGTTTAGAAAAGGGATCGATCTAAAACTTT
>SEYY01019646.1:17500-22500 GCA_009176605.1 Armadillidium nasatum
ATCTTTTTCTCAGGAACCGCTTGGAAATAGGAGAAACTAATTACAGATTTGGAATCAGCAAAGATAAAACTAAAAAATTAATGAAAAAAAGTAATAAGAAATTTTCCCCAAACGTTGAGTTTATCCCACTGAAGGGTTCCCCTTTGAAATTTTTTGAGTGGTCATATTTCCGTAACCATTTGGATTTATGAAAAAATAATTA
Source organism: Armadillidium nasatum (assembly GCA_009176605.1). Lineage (NCBI taxonomy): Eukaryota > Metazoa > Arthropoda > Malacostraca > Isopoda > Armadillidiidae > Armadillidium > Armadillidium nasatum. The sequence continues at coordinate 17,703 of SEYY01019646.1, forward strand.
CTTGTTTGGACTCTGCTTTTTATTTTCTATAAAAATATATCAAAAAATTTGAAAAATTAAAAAAGAATGCTTTTCCCTTTGAGAGAGAGTTGAGACATTTCCAAGATCGTTGAAAGGTGTCCCTTAAAAAATCTTTTTCTCAGGAACTGTTTGAAATTATGAAAAACTACATACAGATTTGGAATCAGCATAGATTTTGCAATAAAACTGATGAAAAAAATATATAGTAAATATTATCTCCCCCACAAAAGATTCCCAAATTCTTAATGCTGTTGTTGAACAACATTTCATAATTGATTGGTCACATCTCAGTAAACATTTGGAATTTTGAAAAACTAATTACATATTTGGAATCAGGAGAAACTTTTCTATAAGAATACTTTAAAAATTTTAAAACCTCAAAAAATGCATAGCACACTCCAAAAATGCATTTTTCAGTCAATCGACAGGTGTTTTTCTAAGGAACCGTTCTGAAATTTAAAAAAACTAATTAAAGATTTGGAATCGGCATAGATTTTACTATAAAACTAATGAAAAAAAAGTTTGCAAAGATTTTGCACCCCTAAAAAGGATGAACATCCGGCTACAGGGTCTCCCTAAAGAATGAAAAAGACATTCCGGATCGTACCAACTAATGCTTGAGCACTCTTGATTTATGCTTTACTACGTCTTTATCTCTATAAATACGCTATATTCAAACCTATTGGTAACTCCGACCACAATCTAATTTTTCTTAATTTTCATGATTTCTCTACAACTGCTCCACCCTGCCCAAAGCGTATCCTCTGGAACTTTGATCGGGATGATTGAGGGACTTTGCGTTGCTTCTACGCTAATCATCCCTGGACTGCCGATATGGTTGGGGCTGTAATCATTGGTGGGATGAGCAGGTTTATTCCTTCTTCATCTAAATCTTTCTCTTTCAATATTAATGGATCGATCATGCTCGTTGTAGTACCATTTATGCCAGAGACATTGCGTATCGAGAGTGGAAAAATTTTTAATAACCTATTACTCTCGCTAATTCTCATTCAGCTCGGAATCGTTGCAGGGATATTCTTCGACGAGCAAAGTGAACCTTTACCAAACAAAAATGTACAGAGTTCCTAAATTCTCCTTCTGAAAAATCTTTCTGACATATTGGCTTAAAAAACTTCTCTAACAATTTCTGTAAATTTTCATTTACACCTCTTATTCGCTCAGAAGGTTCTATTGCTTAACACTCCCACTAAAAAGCCTATCCTCTTTGACCCCCTGTTCTCCTCTTATCCAACATTGCACGAATCCAGCAATCCTCCTCCTACTTCTTCTCTAAGATCTTCCATGCCTTTACCTGTGATTACATTTTATCAGTTGCATGGGCTCCTGAAATCTATGAAAGATAAGAAGACAAGTGGCCCGGATGGCATTCCTCCCCGAGTTTGAAAGGAATGTGCTTCTGAGCTGGCTCCGTCCCCCTTTCAAATTTTCTCTCTATGCTTCAATACTAGTTCTTTCCCTCAGTATTCGATGCGCGCATTAATTCAATCTATTCCAATGATAGGTAGCCACTATGATTCTTCTAACTATTGCCCTATAAATCTCACTTGTATTCTGTCTAAGATCTTTGAAACATTTCTCAAATCTTACTTCTTAGATCATCTGTAATCTCATTTCCCATCAGTATAGCTTAACATTCAAGGTCTAATGATGATATACTTTCCTATCTCACAGATTTATGGTCTTCTGCAATTAAAGATCATGGGAAGATTTGTGGGGGAAGGCTTGATATATCTAATTCATTTGACTGGGTATGGCATGTGTCACTGCTTTCCAACCTCCTTTCTTTTGGGTTTCCTCCTTCTTTTTTACACATATATCCATTTCTCGAAACAGTTTCGCATATCATTTACTTCTCAATTCTTTTATTAATTTAGTTGCCTTTTTTGAATACTTTCAATTTTATCTATGTCAATTTTGAAATATGGACTCAAAACTGTACTATCTGTTTCAGATGAGGTCTAACTAACGATTTATAAAGAGGAAGTATTACTCTCTTTAGATTTATCTTCAAAATTTCTAGCAAAGAAACCTAAAGTTTTATTAGCCTTCTTAACAGAATCAGAACACTGTTTGCAAATTTTACATCCTTGCTGATTAAAACTCAAGATCCTTTTCTTCACCGACAAATTTAATAACTAAGTCACCTATAACATAATTATATTCTATATTCCTGCTTCCAAAATGTAAAACCTTACATTTATCAGTATTAAATATCATGTTTTTGACCAGTTGACTATTTTATTCAAATCACTTTGGAGTACTTGATAATCTTTCTCACAAGTTATGCGATTTCCAATTTTTGGATCATCTGCAAATTTCGAAATATTACTTAATACATTTTCATTTATATCATTTACATATACAATAATGAGTATTGGACCCAGGACTGATCCTTGAGGCACACCCTTGATAACATTCACCAATTCTGACATTCGCTATTAATTACAATATGTTGACGCCGATCCAATAAACAGTTTTTAATCCAATTTAAAAGTTTTCCTTGAATTCCATGAGCACTAAGATTTTCCAATAATCTTTGATGAGGGACAGTATCGAATGTTTTTGAAAGTCTAAGTAAATGACATCATAAGACTTGTGGTTTTCTACATTGTAAATAACTTCATTAAAAACTTCTAGTAAATTTGTTTAACATGATTTATTCTCTCTAATGCCATGTTGAGAATTATTGGGCAATTCGTGATCTTCAAGATGTGCAACTAATCTACTCGATAGTATTGCCTCAAAAATTTTAAAAAGGATAGAAGTTAAAGTAATTGGTCTGTTGTTATTAGGAAGCTCACTATCACCTTAAAAAGAAGAAGAAGAACTATAGAACTAAAGAACACTGAATAGCAAAGACTTTACAGTCCATTCAAGGCTACTCTGTTAAATAATTAATGTTCGGAGAAGACACTATAAAAACATTTCCCGGATTTCTTTATAGAAGAAGAAGTTATTTTTAGTGTTTCTTAAATGATTTCATCTTTTCTTGATCACTAATAATAAAATATTAATAAAACAGGAGTCTTGCTAACTATACGCTCATAGACCAATTTCCTTAAAAATGAATGTCCAAATTCTTCTTGAATGATTCAATGTTGTTACTGTTCACTATTTAATAAGAAAGACTATTCCACTTTTCAATCACATTGTACATAAAATAATTCTTTGCTGTGTTTGTTTGAAATCGCTTGCGATATAGCTTGTGTTCATTGCTACTTGATTAGGTCATTCAAGTCATTCCGAAAGTATTGCTTATAATCAGTACCGTCAAATTTATTTAAAATTTTAATTACTTAAATTTATTTCCCTCTCAATCTTCGCGTTTCAAAAGAGTGTATATCCAGTTCTCGTAACCTTTGCTCATATGATTTACTCTCAATTTTGGTATTAATTTAGTTTCCCTTTTTTTGAATTCTTTCGATTTTATCTATTTCCGTTTTGATACATGGACTCCAAAACTTTACAGCTTATTCGAAATGAGGTCTAACTAGCGATTTATAAAGAGGAAGCATTATATTTTTAGATTTACATTCAAAATTTCTAGCAATTAAAACTAAAACTATATTACCCTTCTAAACAGAAACAGCACCCTGTTTTTGAAATTTTAAAACATTACTGATTAAAACTCCAATATTCTTTTCCTCACCGACAACTTTGATAACTGATTCATCTATAACATTTTATTTTTACCTTTTCGATATCCTTGCTTCCAAGATGTAATTTATCAATATTAAATTTCATTTGCCATGCTTTTGACCAGTTGACTATCTTATTCAAATCACCTTGGAGTAAGTACTTGATAATATTTCTCACAAGCTATACGATTTCCAATTTTTGTATCATCTGCAAATATCGAAATATTACTTAATACATTTTCATTTATGTCATTTCATAGACAATAAAAAGTATTGGGCCTCAGGACAAATCCTTGAGGCACACCTATGATAACATTCATCCATTCTGAGCATTCATTATTAATTACAATACGTTGACGTCGATTCAATAACAAATTTTTAATACAATTTAAAAGTTTTCCTCAAATTCGATGAGCCCTAAGATTTTCCAATAATCTTTGATGAGGGACAGTATCGAATGCTTTTTGAAAGTGTAAGTAAATTACATCATAAGACTTGTGGTTATCCACATTGTTAATAACTTCATTAAAAAATTCTAGTAAATTTGTTAAGCATGATCTATTTTTTCTAATGCCATGTTGAGAATTATTGAGCAACTCTTGATCTTCAAGATGTAGAACTATTCTACTCGATAGTATTGCCTCAAAAATTCAATTGGTCTGTACTTATTCGAAAGTTAACGATCAAATAATTCTGAATATCCAGCCTAACTTTAGTAAAGGATTCTTGTTGATTAATATTAATAATAATAATAATAATAATAATAATAATAATAATAATAATAATAATAATAATAATAATAATAATAATAATAATAATAATAATAATAATAATAATAATAATAATAATAATAATAATAATAATAATAATAATAATAATAATAATAATAATAATAATAATAATAATAATAATAATTAATAATAATAATAATAATAATAATAATAATAATAATAATAATAATAATAATAATAATAATAATAATAATAATAATAATAATAATAATAATAATAAGAAGAAGAAGAAGAAGAAGAAGAAGAAGAAGAAGAAGAAGAAGAAGAAGAAGAAGAAGAAGAAGAAGAAGAAGAAGAAGAAGAAGAAGAAGAAGAACTACAGAACTG
>SEYY01019647.1:0-10000 GCA_009176605.1 Armadillidium nasatum
ACACAACCTGACTTTTAACATTTAGACAAGGTCGAACACAAATCATCAGCTCTCTAACATGTAATTTATAGTTTCTTACATACATTTCCTATCTATTCCCACCCAAAATAGCTATAGCTTTTATTCCTGTTTCAATCTTTATATTTGTTTTAAGATATAACTTTAAAATTCATTTTCAATCCTTTCAATAATAAATAATTATATCTCTTAAAAAATGTAAAATCTTTTATAAAACAAATTTATTTATTATAAATTTTTCGTTATTTTTGTTTAATTAAGGCTACCAAACACTACGATATCTTTCATCTACCATCTTAAATTTATGATCGTGTGGTTTCCGTCATCTTGATCACATGGTTTCAAACTTATATCAAAAGAAGGTAGCATATTTATTTATATTTCTCACTCGAATGGACTCAGGAAGGTACATTGATAACATCTTTGAACCATCATACAGAGATTTTAGATATGTTTCCAGGGTATAGGAGCATTATCAATTAATCATTCGACTACCGGAACAACATAGTTGTATTTAGGAGAGAACAGGTGGGTTTCACAAGGGGACGCAGAAGAGAAACGACGAGTCCAAGATGTACTGTATGTGCACGTGTATGCAAAATCTTGAGATGATACGCATGCACCTGAGGGGAGGCTCATGGACCTAGGTGTGGGGGTGAGGTGGGGGATCAGCGCTCTCAGTAGGTGGGGTAGGGATGAGGAGGTGTCGAGAGCACGATCCCCTCAACCTGATCCAAAAGAAATATAGAAAAAAGTAATATGGAATAAGGTTAAAAATAATAGCTTGAAGAAAAACGGAATAAATATCCATAAATAGCATGAATTTATTTATGCATTTGTGATAAAAGATAGTTTAATGTTTAGATTTATGACCTATTCTGAGAGACATAGAGCAGAGACCTACACAGTGTCTATGATAAATGTTGTAGAAATGTCTGAATGCAGTGAGAGAGCATGAAAACAGTGTAAATAAAGACTTTCAGTTTGCGTTAGGGAGATATTTTGCGGGACAAATATATTTAGGGGGGTGGTTAATAGCTTTAAGTGAGTGTGATATGTTTGTTTGAAGTAATATATATGAATTTTGTTTTCATATATCAAATATATCTGCTTGTGTAAAGTTAAAATTTTATACTAACTGATTTTAGTTGGTTACAATTGCTGTGTATGCGAACAAATGTGAATGTGATTGGGTGAGTGAGTGAGTGACGAAGTAAAAAAAATTTCAAAGTCCTGAGATTAGGATAACGGCTGGAGTTTGTTACCATGACAATTTCATGAATGCGGGTAGCATGGTGATGTCTTCGATGTAGTTATGTGGGTTTGTATGTACTTGTGTATGTGTTTATGTGAGATGAAGGTGGTAAAGATTGTATTTGGTAACGGCCAACACAATAAAAAATAAAAAAAAACAAAAAAAATAAAAATTAAAAATAAAATTAAAAGTAGAAAATAATTTATTTAAAAAAAATTTAAATAAATAAAAATAAAATAAAAATAGGAATAAAAAATAATTTATTTATTAATAAAAAGGAAAAGGAAAAAGAAAAACGAAAAAAAAGAAAAAAATAGAAAAATAAAAAAAATAGAAAAAAGAAAAAAGAAAACTGAAAAAGTGAAAATAAAAATAAAAAATATAGAAATAAAAAACAGAAAAGAATAAAAAACAGGAAAATAAAAAAGAAACAAAAAATAGAAAAATTGGAAATAAAAATAGAAATAAAAAATAATTTATTTAAAAATCAAAAGGTAAAAAAATAATAAAAAGAAAAAAAAGAAAAAGGAAAAATAGAAAAAAAATAAAAAATAAAAAATAAAAAAGTAGAAAAAGAGAAAAAATAAACAGAAAAAAATAGAAAAAAATAATAAAAATTGAAATAACATAAAGAAAAAATAAAAAAAGTAGAAAAATAGAAAAAAAAAATTTGAAAATATAAAAAATAGAAAAAAAGAAAAAGATAAAGAAAAATAGAATAGAAAAATAAAAATAAATACAAATTAAAAATAAATAAAAAGGAAAAAATGCAGAGAGGTTTCAAGTCAGGACATGAATGCTAATAAATAGAAAAAAAGTATGGCGTCACAAAAAAAATATCGTCATGACGTCATAATATTTTTAGATTCGTATTTGAAAGTGATAAATATTCCCTCTAAAAATGAAAATGCCACGTGATGATGATGATGTCATGAAAGCTTATGCCCGCATTCGCACGCCTCATTGCGTTATTCCGAGCGTCCGTCTGAGGATTCAAAGTTACGTGATATTGATAACGTCATAAGGAAAAAAAATTGTGATCACAATCTCATGATTACCTGTGCCATGACATCACAGCAAATGGTGTGTGTGTGTACCCATACAGAAGGACTTGAATGCAAATAAATAAAGAAAAAGACGTCACAAAAAAATGGTTATGACGTCATAATATTTTTACATTCGGATTTGAAAGTGGTAAAATAAAATGTCATGTAATGACATCATCACTAATGTTTGTGCATGCGTACGCGCGCCGCGTCCATCGAATAGAGCGACATGCGATCGTGCCCCGCTATTATTCTGTGTCCTCCGCACCGCACCCCGTGTGAGGGGGACACACCGCGGATATGGACCTGAGTGGCAATCGGAATCGTTGAAGAAAAACTACAGAGATGAAATACGAAATAACAAAAAACTCGAAGTATTTGTTATGTAACAATTGATGATTATTATACAAACAATAAAAATAATAGCGATTTCAAAATCGAAAACGTGCAGGGTGAATAGAACAATTCGCTCATTCTAAGGTATGATTAAGTTGGTGTAGTGATAGCGTGATGGAATTCAAATCAGAAGGCTGAGGTTTCGAATCCTGTTCTCACAATAGTTTTAAGTTCTCACTGTGAATAATGGACGATGAGGAAGTTTGATTTTCACAATAGGACAAGATAATATGGAGGGAAAATTCAAATCCAAGATGGAGGAAGAAAATCTACGGAGCAGAAAACCACGTGATCAAAATGTCAGATACCACGTGCACAAAATGGTGGACAAAAATCCAAGTTGGATGACATAAATTCAAGATGGAGAATGCCAGGAAGGTTGATACCAAATCAAAGATGTTGGATACCTAATCCAAGATGACGGATACCCAATCCAAAATGGGGGACCCGATATCCAAGATGGCGGACAGAAATCAAGTAGTTAAGAGGAAAAAATCTACGGAAATAAAAACCACGTGATGAAGAAAATAATGGCGGTCGGATGACGTCATAGTCTCGAGATAGCCCAGTGCTATGGCGTCACAGGGGAAAGTGTGTGCGCATGAGCAGATAACGTCATCACCGAGAGTGCCTTGTAATGTTGCAAAGAGTCACTTGCAATGACACCTGAAGCTCAATGTCAGCTGACAGCGGCACCCTCTTTCACCTCATGTTGACATTGACTTGCATAACAGCCAAGTGCTAGAAAAAGCTAGAAACAGCTAGAAATGGTACTCAGGAAAGAGCAAGAGTTAGGCCCTGGCACTTTCACCTGAGGATCAAATAAGGCTTGGCACGTACAAAGGAAAAGTGGTCGGGGCCTAAAGTGTTAAGTGTCAAAAAGGAGAGGGGATTAAGGGATTAACATAATTAATTAGCGGATTATTCGGATTAATTATTAGATTATCCGATTAATCGGATGAAATTGCATCACGAAAGACCATGAAAAGGGAGATCCACCCCCTTTCCTCTTCAGAGGGGGTGCTCCGTCCCTTTTTAATGTGCATGCAACATTACAACAGTGCAGCCTGCAACCTTTCGGTTCCTACTATATATATATATATATATATAATATATATATATATATATATATATATATATATATATATATATATATATATATATATATATATATATATATATATATATATATATCCTGCTAAAGCTTTTATCTGACTTCATAGCCATGAAATGCATTCTTCAACTTTAACAAGTTTTAGGGAAACAAAATTTCACCATCTCAATATATTCTCAGATTCACAGATCTCCTTAGCATAGATCTTGAACAAAGGTCAAAAGTCTAAGCAAATTTTTCTCAGGAATCAGATACAGGATATTTCACGGATGATATTATCCTTAAAAGATCATCATCTGGTTCCTGAATTCAGATCTGTCTGTTCTAAGGACAATCCGGCTGACCTGCTCACCAGAGGTTTGTAGTCCTCAGAGTTTAAGAAAAAGTTTTCATTTTGATCTCGAGGACCAGAATGGTTGGTTCACGATTCTTCATATTTGCCAAGTTTTAATTTGTACAGGAAGAATGCTAATACAGCCTCTCCTATTTTCACCATAATTCAGTTAGTTAAAGACCCGCCTGTTCTGAATTTCGAGAGGTTCTCCAGCCTCATTTCTCTACATCGAGTTTGTGCTCTCTTTTTCCGATTTCGATCGAAAGCTTCAAAGGTGGACATGGACTGTGACTCTAGAGCTCGACTTCATTGTCTCAGGATCAAGCAGAAGGAGTCCTTTTCCGAAGAATTGGATTTTCTGCAGGAGATCAAACTCAACCCTTCTTTAACTGCTTGACCTTCCCATTTGGCTAATCTTTAGAATCTATTCTTGGATCACTTTGGACTCATCAGAAGTAAAGGACGTATTTCGCGATCAAACTACTATCAATACGATGTTATTAATCTTATCTTATTAGGAAAGACTCATCATTTTACGATTTTATTAGTTAAAGAAGCTCATCTTAGGTGTAAGCATCTAGGCATTCAAGCAACTCTCACCCATTGAGAATGAGAGATTTTTGGATAACATCTGCAACAATCAAAAAGTCTCTTGCAGATTGAATAGTCTGTAAAAAGTTCAATTCCTTTTCATTTAGATACCCTCGTTTCACGAATTTCACCAAGGCACAGGTCGGGCTTTTCCGTCCCTTCAAGCACGCAGGAGTTGACATTACCAATCACTGGTGGGTCAGAGTAAAGTGTGCAAGTCAGGCTCAGAAGATGTATGCTTTAATCTTCACTTGCTCAACATTCGAGCCATAAATCTGGATCTTTTTCCAGATATGTCTTCAAAGTCGTTCGTGAAATCATTTTAAAGATTCGTCAACAAATTTGGTGTCCCTGATGTCCTTTATAGCGATAACGCTAAATCTTACACACAGGGAGCAGATGCCATAGAGTCATTTGTGGTGTCTGAGGATGGTGGAGAGTTTCTCCGGCATAATCAAATTAAGCATCACATAATACCTTTATATAGTCCTTGGGTAAGAAGTATCTGGGAAAGCACAAGGGTCTTCATGAGACAGTTGAACTCTCCTCTTTAGAGTATTTTAGTTTCATTACTATTCTTTCTGACAAAACAGACACTATAAACTCTAAACCTTTCATATACACTTCGTCAGATGATGATATCATTCCTCTTACGCCTAATTGTTTTTTGAAACCTCAAACAAGAACGGGCTTGGTGTTGCCAGAAACCGATTCTGACAATCAGTTCTGGAACTCTGCCTCTTCAGATCGAGAAGAACTAATTCGTTCTCTTAATGGTTTCTCCGAAATATTTGAGAAATTCAGAATTCGTTGGTATAACGAGTACATGGTTGGTGTCAGAGAAATCAGTAGGAATCTTTACCAAGCGAAATGGAGAAATCGTGTTAAAGTCAACGATGTGGTACTTAACAAAAGTTTCGTCAAAGACCGACCATTTTGGCAGATGGGTATTGTAACACAACTTCTACATGGTGATGACAATAAAACGCGAAAGGTGTTTGTTAGAACACCGGGACGACAACAAAATCTATACTCTATTAAACTATACCCATTGGAATTATCTCACAAAGTGTCTGGGGAAAGTTCTATCCCATCAGATAGCGTTTCTAGTGATCTTCACAAGGTTACACCGTCTTTCTCTTCTGATCAGAATGTTAGTCATGTTCGTCCCCTTCGGAAAGCTGCCGAAGGAATAAATTCTCCTTTCAATGACACTCTTCCTGTCAAAGGTCGGGGAATCATCCTGGCAGGTGAGGATATTAAAACTGCATTAGTATTTATTTATTTTATTACTATTTATTTATAAGTTTCAATCTGGTCACCTTGAGGGAGTAGTTTAAATTTTGACTGCCAGATCGTAAAGATCATTTTCGTTAGAGAGAGAAAAAGCACGTACCCACTTTTTATACGAATTCTGAAAATAAATGAAATCTATAAAAATTTTTTTTGTGTTTTGTGAAAAATCATATTTCATCTTGTTGTTATAAAAGCGAATAGCTTAGCTTCCAAAGATCGAGACGCAATTTGTCTCCCTCTAAGGAAAACACAAGATCAAATTCGTCAGTAACTAAAAGGTTACCTTAACATCATTTCATATCGTCTCTCAATTATTATAAAAGCTTGGACGTACACGTACGAGGGAACATTCTTCGAACTGTGACGGAGAAGGAAATTTTCTCCAACTATTTTTAAAATCAAATACAGTTACTGAAACTTAAACGTCAAGTTCAGTTTTCTGTTCCAAGTTCCTTCGAGGTGTACGGCCATTTTGAGACTATTACAAATTAGTATTTATCGTTTTTATTATTATTATTATTTATTATTATTATTATTATTATTATTATTATTATTATTATTTATTATTTTTGTACGACGTAAGAGAATATTTTATATTTTGCACTGCTTTGTGAGGATTAGGGAAAACAATAAATTAATAAATATATAATATATATATATATATATATATATATATATATATATATATATATATATATATAATATATATATATATATATATATATATATATATATATATATATATTAGTGCATGTGTGTGTTAGATCAATGAAACTATTCCACTATTTCCCCTTTTCCCTTTTGAAACTATTAGATCCAGTTATTCTGAAGAGCGTTCATGCAGAGTTTAATTTTAATTCTTCTCTGGCTCCAGTATCAGTTATATTTAAGTTAAAATGATTTATTATTCCTCCACTGTATATTTGAAGACTGTTTCCTACTTAAATTAAGTTAATGCAAGAAAGTTTCGTAAATACTAAGAGGAAAAGTTATAATATTTGTTTTATAGCTTAATACTTACTGTCAAGTTTCTTTAATTAAGGATCTCAAAGGTTCGCCAAGCAAAGTAAACAAAGTTCACGGTAGCTCAATGGGTAAAGTCAGTTTTTCTCTGGCTTAAGGGAACGAGGTTCACCCCTCGCTCTCGCGTGTGTACTGCAAAGTATAAAATCGAAGTTCGAATCTCCGACCCAGCTACCTGAACGGACATGAAAATTTGTTGTTTGTAAGAAATTTTCTGTAGTTAATTATTTAATTAATTAATTACAGTTTACGGCAAGGTGTGTTATTTCGCTATTATCAATACTCAAATATCGCTAAGCCAACACTTACAACATTCCATGCTATTCCAACACATACAATATCACATTCTTTCTAAATTGCTCCTATAGAGAAGGTCCGCGCCGTGGTCAAAAGTATACTTGATCAGGCTATGGCGAAACAGGGTTCCCTATCTAAAAAAAAAAATAAAAAAGAAAAAAAAAAAAAAATAAAATTAAAAAAATAAAAATAAAAATAATAAACTTCTTAACTTATCAACTTGGTCAAAAATACATATAACTCAAATTCCCATGGCTAAGAACCACACTCCTTGTACAGAAAACTAGTTTTCTTTTTCTCAGTTTACTTATTCAAAAAAAAAATAAATAAATAAAAAAATAAAAAAATTGAAATTGAAGGCCTCATTTTTACGGAAACTTCGGTAGTTCAGGTTATGATAAGTTGAACTAAGTACGCTAGAAAACTAAATAATAATAATTATAAAAATAATTAGAATAATAGGCATACATGAAATGAAAACTAAATAATAATAACACATATCAAAATATATGAATTGGCATATTGATGTTTCGATATATTGATATTTTCGAATATCGATATTTTCCAAATATCGAAGGTCAGAAAGCTTCTTAACCTTTACCATATATATAAATATATATATATATATATATATATATATATATATATATATATATATATATATATATATATATATATATATATATATAATATATATATATATATATTTTTTTTTTTTTTTTTTTTTTTTTTTTTATATTTTTAAAAAAAAGTATTTATTTATGTATATATATATATATATATATATATATATATATATATATAATATATATATATATATATATATATATATATATATATATATATATATATATATATATATATATATATATATATATATATATATATGTTCTTTTCTTCTTCTATATGTAATGTATCATAAAAGTAGCTGGCACGTTTATCTCTGATAACTTTTAAAATCAAACTCTAATTCCACTCAAACTCCAGAACCTTTTATGACACAGTGTCCAATTTACGACATTAACTGCCATTGCGATAAGACCAGTCATGGCAACAGTAGCTTCTTCTGTTTTCACATGCATATTTTGAAATTTCCTTTTTAGCGCGCTACTAGGGTCTTGAAGTTATGCTGTCCAAGTTGTGGTAACTTCTGGTGACCTTGTCATGATCTAAGAGTCCAGGATAGACAGTAACTGTGGAAAAGTCTGTAGCCTGTTAGTGCTGTGAAGGTTTCCTTAAAAATTCATTGGGATTCAAAAGGTTTTACAGTCTTCCACTCGGTCGATTTTAAGATTGTGTGAACAGACATGAAACTGCGGTTCTTTATGTATTTTAAAAAGAGAAAATAGAAGCTAATGAATAAATTTTATTGTATACTAATTTTATTTTATAAAATAGGAAACAAATAGAGGGAAGGAAACAAAATTAAAAAACAATTAAAAACTTAAAGTAAATAAATAAATTAAAACTTTACCAGAAAAAGAACACTAGTCGTTATGAGGTACTAACTGCACTAGTTTGGTGACTGAAATTGCCATCTCGTCGAATTGACATCCAAAATCTTAAAATTCATTTACAAAAGGTAACGACTTCAGTTACGAAACACGTTCCTATCTGCATTAAGACTACGATCCCAGTCAGGACAACACTCATTAAGCAGTTCATGGTGACCCCGTAGTACTTTTTCCTTTTGTTTTTAAAAGATAAATCTTTATTTTTAAGAGTACGAAGAGAAAACAGAAAGCTGAAGCAGGACTTCATTCTTTTCGAGTGTTAATTTATAATATTACTGAATTCTCCTTCGTCCTGAGAATCAAAGACGCTGTTCACCTTTCATCAAAATTGTCTGATATAAAACTACAATAGAGTTAGTCCATCATTTCCTTTCTTTCATAAAATATACAAATATTCGAGTCCGATTTTACCTCGCAGATTGTAAAGTTGACTGTCAGGAGTAAAGATGTTCAAAGAGTATCGATATGATTACATTGATATAAATATTTAATCCAATTTATAAAACAAATTTTGATTCTAATCTTTAAACATATATATATATATATATATATATATATATATATATATATATATATATATATATATATATATATATAATATATATATATATATATTATTTATATATATATATATATATATATATATAACCTCTGGTGGATAAAGGCAAGAGGCCTTCCAATTTTCACCAGAGTTAGGGAGTAGGGAATGTCAGAACCGTGGCTGACATGCCCGATACATGGCTTTTGAAGAAGTGCAAGAGGCAAAGGAAGCTGAGAAAATAGATTAAGAAAGTGTGTTCCAGACTTTACCAATAGAGTACATATAAGATTGAACATAGCGGTTAAGTTTGGAGTCAGAGATTTGGACATACAACTGATGAGATTGTGTAGAAAGGGGTGTTGCGCGAACCCCTCTCACTGGAGGAGGTATGAGACGTGAGAGTTCAGGAGAGCAGTGTCCGTTATAATAACGATAGTATAAAGAGAGTGACACAACATTTCGACTGTCAGAAGAGAAGTTTCAGTAGATTAAATATTTATGAGCGTGTTGCAATCGTCATACTTTTTGTAAAAGACACGAATGTCAGAAAGAGGAGTGAGTGTTGTAACACTCAT
>SEYY01019647.1:15000-35000 GCA_009176605.1 Armadillidium nasatum
ATTCATCATTCCAAGTATTATTCACTCGGGTCTGCGAAATTCAAACTAATGACGGAAAATAATATATCGTCAAACATCTGCCACATATTACTATCAAAACTAGATTCAATTTAAAACGGGGGGTTTCGTTCTGCTACTAGGTCTCCAGATCGTCCTCTAAGATTAGCCTTCAAGTCGAAACAAACGAAATGCTTCCCTCCCTTCCAAAAAAGTATTTTATGTGTTCCACCAATATCCTGCTCCAACCACCTCAACTCTCACCAATCAATCTATTTATAGAAGAAATGACTTAAACCTAACCTACCGACCATTTACCATTGCAGTATATACCGTTCTTTTATCTCTAAATATTCCCTTCTGTGAAGTGCTGTAAATCTAAGACAAAGCATCTGTCTGTAACTCCTTTGTTTCATTAGGGATGGAACTTTGTAGCTGAACTGAAGGGAGTCTTTCAATCCCACTAATTATTATTGATCATAGTGACTCCGTTCAAATCTTCACAGGCAGATTCAAATCTTAAAAAGAAGTGCGTTTTGTGGCGATTTTTCTAAACCACACTTTCACATTCAATCATTCAAGTGCTGTACATCCGTAAGGAACCAATTACCTTTTTCTTTATAATTTTAAAATGCTTTTGTGAGGAAGCAGGCTAGTAAAAGCAATAAAAACAAGTGATAGAAATAATAATAAGAGGCTGATAATACTGTATTGGTGGCAGATTCTGTAGAGAATCTTCAGAATTTACTGGAATTATAAGGTGAAGTAAATGAAGCAATATGATGAAAATACAAATAAAGGAAAAAAAATCATCATTAACATTAAAGAGAAACAAACGTTAACACTGGAACAAATGAAACCTTTGTGAAGCAAATCGATAGGTATCTTGGAACTTACGTTAATTGGAATGGAAGATGTTAAAATAAGAATAAGAGAAGACTTGCAAAAGAAAAACATTATTCAATGAGATAAAAGTTACGTTCCTTCACACTTGTCGAGTTTTATTGATAAATACGTATGACTAAAGATTTGTCAATGACTAAGAGGAATAATTATAAGTCAAGTAAGGGCTCTGACCATGAGTGGATCTGTAGGAAAAAAAAACAAAAAAAAACAAAAAAAACAAAAACAACAACAACTAAGCTTCCTAACATTCAAAGATATTAGTCAGCGATGAAATCGGATACGTAAATTACGAGAAGTTTTGTCAGGATCAATTAGTAAGATGTTTTTAGACTTTATTGAACGGTTCATAAAAAGTAGGTTCTTGTGAATGGTAAAAAATAGAGAAGGGCAAGATTTCTCACTTGTAATATATATATATATATATATATATATATATATATATATATATATATATATATATATATATATATATATATATATATATATATATATATATATATATATATATATATATATATAACCCTTAAGCAAACAATATTTATCCGCTCCAAGACCATAAAAACATAAAACAAAATAATAATAATTTAAAACGCAAAATATGAACAGAATTAAAGAACCCGAGCTTTCGACAGACATCCGGGGTCTTTTTTAAGCGGATGTTAGAAAAAAATATCTCCGGGTGTAAGGGTTGAAAACTAGGGTCTATTTTATCTTTTCTTATTTCGTGTTTTAATATATTGTTATTTTGTTTTAATATTTTTAGGTTTTAATTATCTTTCTCTTGGCGAACATTAAATAATATATGGTGATAATTTTCTATATCCATTTAATATATATATATATATATATATATATATATATATATATATATATATATATATATATATATATATATATATATATATATATATATATATATATATATATATATATATATATATATATATATATATATATATATATATATATATATATATATATATATATATATATATATATATATATATATATATATATATATTATATATATATATATATATATATATATATATATATATATATATATATATATATATATATATATATATATATATATATATATATATATATATATATATATATATATATATATATATATATATATATATATATATATATATATATATATATATATATATATATATATATATATATATATATATATATATATATATATATATATATATATATATATATATATATATATATATATATATATATATATATATATATATATATATATATAAGCAAACTAGCTTTATTTACTTTAAACTTTTTTTTTTTAGTAGCTTTAACAAAGAAACTAATTACATTGTTTGTAAAAAAAAAATATGAATTGTAATTTAAATGCTTTTCTTTCATTGTTTATTTTATTTCGTTATTAAAACAGTTTTGTTAATTAAACAATTATGATACAAAGGCATTAATTCTATTCTAATATTTATTTTATATTATAATTTTTTAAATTTTTATTTACATATTTTTTTAATTTGTTTTTAATTTAATAAAATTTAAAATTTTTTTTTTTTTTTTTTTAAATATATATATATATATATATATATATATATATATATATATATATATATATATATATATATATATATATATATATATATATATATATATATATATATATATATATATATATATATATATATATATATATATATATATATATATATATATATATATATATATATATATATATATATATATATATATATATATATATATATATATATATATATATATATATATATATATATATATATATATATATATATATATATATATATATATATATATATATATATATATGTTATAAATTTTTAAAAAAAAAAAAAAAAAAAAAAAAAAAGCAAGTTTTTTATTAACTTTAAATAAAAAAAATAATTATAATAAATGAAAGATCGATTTCCTCGTAAATCTGAAGATCAGCTTCCACGGGTCTTCTTTTCTGACATCTCTATTATATCTGCATCACCATATTTAAGATATTTTTCACTCGTCTTATCACTCTAAAATTTTATATATATATATATATATATATATATATATATATATATATATATATATATATATATATATATATATATATATATATATATATATATATATATATATACTTTTTTTATTTCACCTCTGGTGGGCAAAGGCCAGAGGCCTACTAATGTTCCACCAGAGTTGGGGGGAAAGTCGGGAACATGGTCAAATCAAAGGCAGACATGACTTGATACACGACGTTTGAAGGTGCCTAAGTCATAGGAAGTTGGGAAAATAGATGAAGGAAGTGTGTTCCAGACTTTACCAGTAGAGTACACGTAAGATTGAGCATAGCGGTTAAGTCTGAGGTCAGAGAGTTGGACAGAGAAAGGATACATATATATATATATATATATATATATATATATATATATATATATATATATATATATATATATATATATATATATATATATATATATATATATATAAAGGGTGGTTAAATTGTATGGGCCGATGTTGAATGTGAACCACACCTAAACGTCAAGTTTTTTACTGCATTTCATTTGACTTTTTTCAATTTCAGACTTACTCAATTTGAACCATGGAAAGATACACAATGTAAAGTAATTTGTGTTTTATTCAAAATCAACATCGGCCCTTAAAATTTAACCACCCTATTAGTTAAATAAAGGGTGGTTAAATTGTATGGGCCGATGTTGAATGTGAACCACACCTAAACGTCAAGTTTTTTACTGCATTTCATTTGACTTTTTTCAATTTCAGACTTATTCAATTTGAACCATAGAAAGAGACACAATGTAAAGTAATTTGTGTTGTATTCAAAATCAACATCGGCCCTTAAAATTTAACCACCCTATATATATATATATATATATATATATATATATATATATATATATATATATATATATATATATATATATATATATATATATATATATATATATATATATATATATATATATATATATATATATATATATATATATATATATATATATATATATATATATATATATATATATATATATATATATATATATATATATATATATATATATATATATATATATATATATATATATATAATATATATATATATATCATATATATATCTTTAAAAAAAAAAAAAAAAAAAAAACTATTATGCAAATTTTGAACTGGGGTCATTTGAAGGGATATTTTTTTCAAGAAAGATTTTTCACCCCAACTCCAAATGACACCAGTTCAAAATTTGCCCAATAACTTTTTTTATATATTTTTAGAAAGGAAAGGAGGATCATATTGAAACATTTTCATCTAAGAGTTTTTTTTTCGATTGAATCAATCCTTCATGGTATTATCATGGTTTGCAGGTTTTTTTCCAAATTTAAAAAAAAAAATCCCTACAAACCATGATAATACTATGAAGTATTGTTGATTCAATCAAAAACAACACTTAGGTGAAAATGTATCTATATTATTCTCCTAAGTTTTCTGAAGAAATTAGAAAAAATTCTTGAGAAAATTTTGATTTTTTTTTCATTTGAATTTGGGTATAAATTTTTCAAAACTTTTCAAAGCATGAAAACTACATGAAGAATTGTTTTAATCGAAAACAATATGAGTATATGATGTTTCTACATCATTCAACTACCTTTCCTGAAAAAATTTAAAAAAGGTATTGAGCAAATTTTTTGCTGGGGCCATTTCAAGTTTTTGTGGATTATCTCCCAAACCATACCCCCTACAGAAATTTTACAGGAATGCAAAAACCTGTATCGTCTTAAATTATATTTATATGCCAAGTTTGATCCTTCTGTTGTGAAAATTAAAAATTTTATTTCAAAAAATAAATATCGACAAAATGTCCCATAGAAAATGTCCGAACCCCCATATTAAAAATTATTATTTGGATAATTATTTTTATATTCATTGCATCAGTTTATTAATGGTTATTTACTACTACGTTGAGCAACATGAATTTATATGCATGTGTATTATAAGCGGCTCCATAGCTCAGACGATCAAGCACCCGTTTAGCACGCGAGAGACACGGGTTCTAGGCCGGGTTAGAGTAGAGAAACTTCAGTAGTTCTCTCTTTCGTTTAGCTTCGCCAATTTATGAGTAGTAAGTACACTAGCGAGTGCCTGCTGCAGGTGGGAATCAAAATCAGCACCCGCTATAGGTCTGGCCAGCCAGTGGATGTTTGCCGTCGGCCCGTGAAACTCTTGGTCCATCTTCGAATGAACCTACTGACAAAGCTAATAACCCTTCCTGGGGGGATTTTTTTTTTTTTATATCTCCTCTGGTGGGCAAAAGTCAGAGGCCTACCAATATCCACCAGAGTTGGAGAGTATTCTGAATCAGGTCGCTAATGGCCGACGTGACCCGATACACGGCGTTTAAAAGTGTGCAAGTCAAAGGAAGTTGGGAAAACAAATGAAGGAAGTGTGTTCCAGACTTTACCAGTAGAGTACATGTAAGAGTGAGCATAGCGGTTAAGTCTGGGGTCAGAGAGTTGGACAGAGAAAGGATGAGACTGTGTAGAAAGTCGTGTCGCACGAGCACTTCTCAATGGAGGAGGTATGCGACGTGAGAGTTCAGAAGAGCAATGTCCGTTGTAATAGTGATAGTATAGAGAAAGTGACGCAACAATTCGAAGGGAAGAAAGAGATTGGAGAGAGTTAGTAAGAGCGGGAGAGTTGATAAGACGAAAAGTCCTAGACTCCACCTTTTCAAGAAGAGCTGTATGTGTGGAACCACCCCAGATATGCGAAGCGTACTCCATACAGGGGCGAACAACACCCCTATACAGAGCAAGCAACTGGGGGGGTGTAAAAAAACTACGAAGGCGCCTCAGAACACCCAACCTCTTAGAAGCTTGTTTAGAGAGAGAGAGAAGTAATGTGATCTTTCCAAGAAAGATCACGGGAAAAAGAAACGCCGAGAATATTGAGGACAGATGAAGGTTTGAGTTGAGTGTTTTCGAAGAAGATATCATAGTCGTGTGGAAGATTGTGTCGAGTAGAAAGATGGAGGATTTGAGTTTTTGGGGCATTGAAAACGACCATGTTTTCTCTGCCCCAATTTGAAATACGAGAAAGATCAGAGGTCAATTTCTCCAAGGCCATCCTTCTTCAATCTCCCTGTTGGGAGGGACGTCTTTCAAATTGAAAGGAATAATGAAGAGTGGAGTCTTCGGCATAGGAGTGGATAGGAGACGAAGTAATAGAGAGAAGATCATTGATGAAAATTAGAAAAAGAGCTGGGGATAGGACAGATCCTTGAGGAACACCACTATTTATAGATTTATAGATGAACGGTGGCCGTCTACAACAGCTGCTATAGAACGACCGGAAAGGAAATTAGAGAGAAGGTCACAGAGAGAAGGATAGATTCCGAAAGAGGGAAGTTTGGAAATCAAAGCTTTGTGCCAGACTCTATCGAAGGCTTTCGATATGTCCAGCGCGACAGCAAAAGATTCACCGAAATGCCGAATAGCGGAGGACCAAGATTCAGAGAGAAGGGAAAGAAGATCACCCGTAGAGCGTTTCTTACGAAAGCCATACTGGCGATCAGAGATAAGATTAGAAGAATTGAGATGTTTCCAAATCTTCCTGTTGAGGATAGATTCGAAAACTTTAGAAAGAACTGAGGTTAAAGAAATTGGACGATAGTTAGAGGGTTGAGAAGGGTTCCCCTTTTTCTGCACAGGCTGAATGAGCGCACGTTTCCAGCAAGAAGGGAAGGTCGAAGTAGAAAGTACGGGGGAGGGAAGTAGCGCTCCCGAAGCGATGAGATTACCCCCTGTTGGGTATACGGGGTATAAAGGTACTCCTATCTCATCCCGGTGCCCAATGGTTCGCTCCCTTTCGTGCTCACCTTCTATCTACACGGAGTGGCTCTCCTTTACATACATAAAACATTTCTAACACATCTTAAAAAAATAAAATAAAATCAATAATGGCGTAAACTTCGGTAGCCTCGGAGAAGCCCTGGGGGCGGCTTCCAAAAATAGCCCCTCATCCACCCCTTCCCCCATCACCACTTGGGAGTTGGTGGCCTCCGGTGATGGGGTTGGTGCCACCAGGACTCGGCCGCCGGCTTGTCCTGATGCACGGTCTATTTTTTTCATTAATTTCTGCAACATTCGCGGTCTGCACTCTAATTTCCACTTTGTTGAACATCACCTCTCTTCTTCTAGACCTCACCTCTTATTCTTGACCGAAACTCAGATGTTTGAGAGTTCTGATAGCAAACCCTATTCTGTTTCCTCCTACTGTCTCTATCCTCAATTTTAAGCCAAAGGTGGTTGTTGTGTATATGTGCGCAACGATGTCGTTTGTTCTCGTGTTTCTAATTTGGAGTCTTCCGAATTTTCCACCTTATGGCTTAGGCTCTCTTGCCACTCTACGACTAAATTCATTTGTTCAGTTTATTTATCTCCTAATTCTACTGACTATGCTAAATTCTTCGACTATTTAAACTCCAAAATAGAGCACATTCTCTCTTCTTCTCCTTTCTCTGAAATCATCATATTAGGTGATTTCAATGTTCACCACCGCCAATGGCTTTCTTCTAGTTCTCATGATACAGCTGGTGAACGTGCCTTCCTTTTCGCTATCCAAAACGACCTTGAGCAGTTGGTGCAGCTCCCTACTCGTATCTCTGATTGTCTTGGAGATGAACCCAACGTTCTAGACCTTTTCCTAACTTCTAATCCTTCTCTTTATACTGTTAAACTCTTTCCTCCTCTGGGTTCCTCCGATCATCTTCTTATCTCTGTATCCTCTTCTATCTCTTCAAGTCTTCCGCAGGAAAGACCTCCTTCTACGGAAAGGAAACGCTTGTGGCACTTCGGTGCCGCAAGCTGGTCGGACTTGCGGTCGTACTTCTTTGATTTCCCGTGGAATGATTATTGCTTCCGTGGGAGGGGTCCCTCGGAGTGTGCAGAACGCATTACCGAGGTGATTCTCTCTGGCATGGAGGCATACATTCCATATTCTTTCCCTTCTACTAAACCTAACAAACCTTGGTTTAACTCTGCTTGTTCTCGTGCTATCCGCCGCAGGGATGCTGCCTTCAGGGATTACCGTTGTCTTCAAACTCCAGAAACTCACGCTACTTATATTTCATCCCGGAATCGTGCAAAATCTATCCTTCGTAACACTAAAAACTCCTTTCTCCGTAGAAAATGCAATAATCTTTCTGGTTCCTCTTCTTCACGTTCTTTCTGGCATTTTGCAAAAAATGTCAACTCTAACTTTGCTTCTTCCTCTTTCCCTCCTTTAATATCTTCCGACGGCACAACTGCTGTTTTACCTTCTTCTAAAGCTGAACTCTTTGCTCAAACTTTTGCCTCTAATTCAACCTTAGACGATTCCGGAGCTATTCCTCCTCCTTCAACCCCCTCTAACTCAATTATGCCTAAAATTAGAATTTCTTCTAAAGATGTCATTTCTGCTCTCTCTGAGCTTAATACTAAGAAAGGCGTACGGTCCTGATGGTATTCCTCCTGTGGTTCTCAAAACTTGTGCTTCCGAGCTTGCACCCTGCCTCGGTAAACTATTTCGTCTTTGTCTATCTACTTCAACCTTCCCTTCTTGCTGGAAACGTGCGCTCATTCAACCTGTGCCGAAGAAGGGGGACCCCTCTCAACCCTCCAACTACCGTCCTATTTCTTTTGACCTCCGTTCTCTCTAAAGTTTTCGAATCTATCCTTAACAGGAAGATTTGGAAACATCTCAATTCTTCTAATCTTATCTCTGATCGCCAGTATGGCTTTCGTAAGAAACGCTCTACGGGTGATCTTCTTTCCCTTCTCTCTGACTCTTGGTCCTCCGCTCTTCGGCATTTCGGTGAATCTTTTGCTGTCGCGCTGGACATATCGAAAGCCTTCGATAGAGTCTGGCACAAAGCTTTGATTTCCAAACTTCCCTCTTTCGGTATCTATCCTTCTCTCTGTGATCTTCTCGCTAATTTCCTTTCCGGTCGTTCTATAGCAACTGTTGTAGACGGCCACCGTTCATCCTTTAAATCTATTAATAGTGGTGTTCCTCAGGGTTCTGTACTATCACCAACACTTTTTCTACTCTTTCATTAATGACCTTCTCTCCATTACCTCATCTCCTATCCACTCCTATGCTGATGACTCCACCCTTCATTATTCCTTCCATTTTGAAAAACGTCCCACCCAACAGCAGTTGATAGACTCGAGAAGGGTAGCCTTGGAGCAACTAACCTCTGATCTTTCCCGTATTTCAAATTGGGGCAGAGAAAACATGGTTGTTTTCAATGCCTCAAAAACTCAGTTCCTCCATCTCTCCACTCGACACAATCTTCCACACAACTATGATATCTTCTTCGAAAACACACAACTCAAGCCTTCATCTGTCCTTAATATTCTTGGTGTTTCTTTTTCTCGTGATCTTTCTTGGAAAGATCACATTACTTCTCTCTTTCTAAACAAGCTTCTAAGAGGTTGGGTGTTCTGAGGCGCCTTCAGAATTACTTCACGTCCACCCCAGTTGCTTGCTCTGTATAGGGGTGTTGTTCGTCCCTGTATGGAGTACGCTTCGCACATCTGGGGTGGTTCCACACATACAGCTCTCTTAGAGAAAGGTGGAGTCAAGGGCATTTCGTCTCATCAACTCTCCTGCTCTTACTAACTCTCTTCAATCTCTTTCTGCCCGTCGAATTGTTGCGTCACTCTCTCTTTACTATCGCTATTACAACAGACACTGCTCTTCTGAATTCTCTCGTTGCATACCTCCTCCATTGAGAAGAGCTCGTGCGACACGCCTTTCTACACATTCTCATCCTTTCTCTGTCCAACTCTCCGACCCCAGACTTAACCGCTATGCTCAGTCTTACATATACTCTACTGGTAAAGTCTGGAACACACTCCCTTCATCTGTTTTCCCAACTTCCTTTGACTTGCATACTTTCAAACGCCGTGTGTCTGGACACGTCGGCCACCATCGACCATGATAATAGATCTTTCCCAACTCTGGTGGAAAATGGTAGGCCTCTGGCCTTTGCCCACCGGAGGAGACATAAAAAAAAAAAAAGAAAAGGCAAAGACGAAATAGTTTACCAAGGCAGGGTGCAAGCTCGGAAGCACAAGTTTTGAGAACCGCAGGAGGAATACCATCAGGACCGTATAGAATGTGCTCTATTTTGGAGTTTAAATAGTCGAAGAATTTTGGATTGTCAGTAGAATTAGGAGATAAATAAACAGAACAAATAAATTTAGTAGTAGAATTGCAAGAGAGTTTTAGCCACAAAGTAGAGAATCCAGGAGACTCCAAATTAGAGATACGAGAGCAAATAACATCGTTGCGCACATATGCGCAACAACCGCCTTTGGCTGAAAATTGAGGATAGAGACAGTAGGAGGTAACAGAATAAGGTTTGCTGTCAGCACACTCAAGCAACTGAGTTTCGGTTAGAAACAAGAGATGAGGTTTAGAAGAAGAGAGATGGTGTTCGACAAGGGGGAAATTAGAAAAAAGACCGCGAATGTTGCAGAAATTAATGAAAAAAAAATCGTGCACCGGTGCACGACGGACGCCGGGTCATGGCGGCACCATCCCCATCATTGGAGGCCGCCAACTCCCAAGTAATGATGGGGTGAGGGGTGGATGAGGGGCATTCTTTGGATGCCGCCCCTCGCAGCAATATATATATATATATATATATATATATATATATATATATATATATATATATATATATATATATATATATATATATATATATATATATATATATATATATATATATATATATATATATATATATATATATGACAAAATTAATACGGGTACACACTTAGGATAAGCAATCAGTAGGCATCAACATTTCAACTAACTACTTTTGTTACATTTTATTCATTTATTTTCTAGTCAAACTTTGATATTTTAAAGATTTTACTCCAGTGAAGAATCATAATAGCAACAAAAAAAATTGCTTAGAATTCTCTGTGATTTCCGTTGGATATTGGGTAGGAAAACGCCATAAAAATGTCAATTAAACGGGTTATTTGTCTGACTGGAGGGACGTTATTTCGCCTCTTTATTTATATACAGAATATATATATATATATATATATATATATATATATATATATATATATATATATATATATATATATATATATATATATATATATATATATATATATATATATATATATATATATATATATATATATGTTCGTGTGCCAACTTTCTTCCAACATGAAGCTCATGGATGTAATTTGCCTCCATTATATGGAAGAATATTCCTGCTCCAATTAGGTTCTATCAAAAGTAGATTTGCAGAGTTTTCGACACGAGATTTCCTAAGTTAGAAGAGTTTTCTACACCAGATCTCCTAAGTTAGATAAGGATGTCTCATTTTAGGTATAGTAGCTAATTTTTTTTCTTTTAACATATCACCACCGCTTACGGGCAAAGCCCTATTCAAGGAGAGGGTGTCTTAATAATATAGATAGAAAAAAATAAATCCAACAAGTCCCGCCTAACTCAAATTTCTCAGGTGAGCACAGACATGGGCTTTAAAGTAATTGAGATTAAATTCAGCAGGAAATACTGAAGATGTGAGAGAATTCCACAAAACAGAGGTGCTGGAAAGAAGGAGGCACCAAAGCGGACGAGCCTGGAGTTGCCTATGTTCACCAAAAATTAATGTGCAGACAGTGCACCCCTTGTGCTACGAGGACGATGTAAAGGTAGAGGTATACGAGTGGTCAGTTCCCTCGAGCATTTGCCGCTGTAGTACCCATAGAAAAGAGGCAAGGTACCAATTAACGTCACGTCGCAAAGATCAAGAGTAAATTGAATTAGTAAGAGCGGAACAGTTTATAAGTCTTTTAGTTTTTGATTCAACCCTATCCAAAATACGGGTGAAACCTGAGCCACCCCAGATATGAGAACAGTACTCTATAAATGGCAGTCAGAGCAAATTTTAAATGCTCTATGGATTAGAGATTGGGAACTCTTCAGGACGAAATTTGATTCGCTGAAATATAATTTGCAAAGCGATCTTAAATTACGCAATATGAAAGAATCATGTCTTCTTGTATATTTATTTTTCCTTATCACCTTTATTTTAACATCATATACACTTTATACGATAAAATAAGTATAAATTTTGAATTCTGATAAGAAAATATTATCTGTGCTTACTAGTATAACTATGACTTCAATCAGATTATGTGTAATAATAATTATATATACAATATATATATATATATATATATATATATATATATATATATATATATATATATATATATATATATATATATATATATATATATATATATATATATATATATATTTTTTTTTTTTTTACAGAACGCCACCACTCACGGGCAGAGCCCTTTTCAAGGAGGGGGCACACACACACATGCACAAAGCTCAATCAAACACACACACACCTAACACACAGCCCTCAGGTGGGCGCAGACGGAAGCCTTGAAGAGTGGAAGATTAAATACAGGAGGAAAAATAAATGATGGTAGAGAGTTCCACAGAATAGAAGTGGCTGGAAAGAAGGAGATACCACAACGAGCTAGCCTAGGATTTCCTACGTCCACACAAAATTGGTGCGAAAGCAGGGCACCCCTTGTGCAACGAGGACGACGCAACGGTGGAGGAATGCGAGAGGCCAATTCCCTCGAGCACCTGCCATTGTAGTACCTGTAGAAAAGAGATAGCGCGCCAACGTCACGTCGCAGAGACAGAGGGTCAAGTGAGTTTGAAAGTAGGGGACAGTTTATTAATCTCTTAGCTTTTGACTCAACCCTATCCAGAAGAGAGGAGGAGCCGGAGCCCCCCAAATGTGAGAACAGTACTCCATACAAGGACGAATAAGACCCTTATATATTTGGAGTAACTGCTCAGAAGAAAAAAATTCTCGCAATCTGAACAGGACTCCCAGCTTCTTAGAGGCCGCTTTAGCAACCATTGTAATATGTGGTTTCCAAGACAGTTTGTTGTTTATGTTTAGACCAAGAATGTTAATGTTATTTACAGGTGAGACGGGAGAGCCATCGAAGAGGATAGGAAAGTTAGGAGGTGTTTTTGAGAGGGAGATGTGAAGAAGTTGAGTTTTTAAAGAGTTGAATTTTACAAGGTTGCTATGACCCCACCGGGAAATCCCATCCAGATCGGCAAGAATGGAATCGGAAAGTTGAAGACGAGAAGCAAGTCTAGAAGCAAAAGAGGGAGCAGATTTGAAATGAGTAGAAGAATGCAGAGTTGAATCATCAGCATAAGAGTGAACAGAGTTAGAAGTGCAGTGGAGAAGATCGTTAATGAAAAGTAAGAATAAGGTTGGAGATAAAACAGAACCCTGAGGAACACCACAGTTGACAGAAAAGGAGGAAGAGGTCGCTCCATCTACAACTGCCGAAATGGAACGATCTGAGAGAAAACTAGACAAGAGTAAGCAAAGGGAAGGAGGAAACCCAAAGGAAGGGAGCTTAGAGAGCAGTGACGCATGCCATACCCGGTCGAAAAGCCTTGGATATGTCAAGCGCCACCACACAAGACTCCCCGAAGTCCCTAAGGGCAGAAGACCATAGATCAGTAAGATAGGAAAGTATGTCACCAGTTGATATATATATATATATATATATATATATATATATATATATATATATATATATATATATATATATATATATATATATATATATATATATATATATATATATATATATATATATATATATATAGTGTATGTGTTTGCAAAGAGTTGATGGGTTTTCAAATAGCTATAAATTGATACGAAATACGATAGAGGAAAAAAAAAGATAGGTTCAAAATTGAAAAGAAACTTTATTTTTTTATATTTTTTTTAGATAGTTTTGAACCCATTTGAGCCTATGTGAAAAGCCATGCTGAAATGATATTCTTTTCCATTCCTTCTAAATTATAAAGAAAAATAATATTCACCTAATTCAGATCTTCAAGAAGTTTATTCAATTTTATATTTATAGCTACCTAGGTGAGTTATATCCAACTTTATCTATAATTTAACTTGAATACAAACGTAAGGGGAGAATAGACCATTTTAGAATTAGTAAAAGTGGTTTAATATCTTCCGTCTGTCACGATTTAACTTTTCTAACGTGAAAAAAAAGTTCAATCAATTTTCTTCGTCATTTGTCCTGAAAGGAAGATTTAGAATAAATAATCGAAGAAGAGTGACACAACTCGAAAGATATAAAATTGTTCACATAAGAGTAGAGAAAATTGCTTACCTTTGCGTCCTGAAAGTATTTGATTGAAAAATTCAACTTGTGCAAATTTTCCTGACTGAAGACAATGCATTTAAATGTATTTAAAACTTGAAACTTATAATTCAAAATTCAAAACATTTTGGACTTGTATAATTTTTTTAACGGTTTATGTTCTTAGCCACATTTACAATGAAAAGTTGTATAGTTTTTTTTTTTAATTTATTTATTTATTTTTTTTGTCTTTGAGAGCGGACCTCACCGACGAGGGGATATGCCGTCCTTCCAGGCAGACCAAATACTGCCCTCAGGCTATCACGAGTTCAGAGCGAGTGAACCACGTCCACACGCAGTGAGAGCTCGTGATGCTCTCAGTTGTATAGTAATTGAAGGTATTAAGGGCAATTAACTGTAAAACTACTTCACCACAACCAGTAGCATGAATTAGTCTTATAGCAGTACTGGTTTGCCGTTTTAATTATTTAAACACCTTTCAAGTATCTATCTATCTATCTATCTATCTATCTATATCCTCTCCCAGGAAGGGTTTTCACCCTGTCAGTGGAACCAGCATCTTTCCCCATCTGCTTGAAGAAGTTCTACCAGAGCCCTCCAAAAGATCAAGTTCTTCGGCTCGCCGGTCCCCATGCCGGTCCATGAGTCCTATCCAGACTCTTCAGGTAGGGTTTTCACCCTTTCAGTAGGACCAGCATCGTTCTCAAACCAACCTCCAAACACTCTCTCCCAGGGGTCTTCAAAAGATTGCGCTTCTCCGAGCAATGGTTCCCAATGCTGGTTCTGGAGTAGTTACAAGCCGTTGACAGGGTAATTACAAGGCCGGATGGCTAGTCCTGTCGTCCTTGCATTTAGTTCTCTTCACATGATCCGATCCTGTCGTCGATTTTCAAACACTTGTTTTTCAAGTATATAAACTGAAATATAATTTATATCACAGACTAAGTACATACATATAATACTTATATTAACTTCTATAGCAAAAGTTCCAGATTAAAATAAAAATCTTTAATTTGTACTAAAGAAATGAAAGTCATCTTTGGTGTGGACTGAGCCCTAGACTGACTTCCAGTTTAAGGGTGGAAAGATCACTCATTCAGATCAAAGTATTATGTATTCCCAGACCATGATTATCTCATTCAGTAAACACTGAGCAAACCGACAGAGAACTTGGAGGTCTTTTATATGTAGAGGTCTTGAGTTCCAGTTAGACTGGAATATATTCACATGAAATAAAAATCTAAACATGAGTCATAATTGAGGGTTGACTGCTCACAGCTGTGGAGTTACGAGTCGAAGTTACATAGTTTAGAATTGAATTGGAAACAGAGTCGAAGATTGTATTGGAGTCGTAGCCTGAGTCGAATAAGGTAAGCCCCCTCCTCCCCACCAACACATACACATATCTTTACTCTAACCTCCATTTTTTCCATCATTAAATTCAACACACAAAATAAACACAAACAAAATATCAATTTATAACACTATTAAAAAAATCTTTTTGCTTTTTTGTATGTTAATAAAAAAACACTTTTAATAATTTAAAAAAATAAAAATAGAATAATTTAAATTAAAAACCCCATTTATGGTATAGCATTTTTAAAGCTAAAACTGAGAAATTAAATTGAATCTTATATTCCGATTGCACAGAGGCCATTATTGCACTCATAAAAATAGAAAAGACTTAAATGTTTGTCACTCATGTGTGATGGCGCAATTAAAGTCACTTAAAACAAATTACATAAATTTTAAGACCTGCTCTCTCCAAAAGGAGAGAGAGAGAGAGAAACAGAGAGAGAGAGAGAGAGAGAGAGAGAGAGAGAGAGAGAGAGAGAGAGAGAGAGAGAGAGAGAGAGAGAGAGAGAGAGAGAGAGAGAGAGAGAGAGAGAGAGAGAGAGAGAGAGAGAGAGAGAGAGAGAGAGAGAGAGAGAGAGAGAGAGAGAGAGAGAGAGAGAGAGAGAGAGAGAGAGAGAGAGAGAGAGAGAGAGAGAGAGAGAGAGAGAGAGAGAGAGAGAGAGAGAGAGAGAGAGAGAGAGAGAGAGAGAGAGGCAGAGGCAGAGACAGAGAGAGAGAGAGAGAGAAATGAAAATTGACATACAAAGGACAATAAAATGGGCAAAAGGCAAATCGACCAGAAAAGGACAGACAATCAGACAGACAGTATCAGACAAACAGAACAGATCGAAACAAAAGCCTCGAGCATGTTCGAAATTCGAATAGAAATGAGAGAGTACAATAACTAATATATAAGAGAAATAAAGAAGGTAAAAGCGAAGTAAAAAGAAAAAAAAAAGAATCCAAATGAAAAATCGACGAACCAATAGAAAATTTGCGGAAAATAAATGAACAAACATAACGATATCGGAAAAAATTTTCTATTCTCTTCAACACCATTAGTGCGAGCCCACACGCGCATATATATATATATATATATATATATATATATATATATATATATATATATATATATATATATATATATATATATATATATATATATATATATATATATATATATATATATAATATATTATATAATATATATAATAGTTTCATCTAGTTATCATGATACAGCTGGCGAACTCGCCTTCTACTTCTCTACTTGGAACAATAAATACATAAAATAAATAATAAAAACAATTGGTGCAACTCACCGTCTTGGTGAGGAATCAAACACACTTGATATTTTCTTAATCTTTCATTCTTCTCCTTTCATTGTTAAACTCTTTCATTCTTTGGATGTATTTGATCACCTTCATGTCTCTATACCTTGTTTTGTCTTTTCAAGTCTTTCGCAAGAAGGGACCTCGTCTTCATCGTTTTTCTTCTTCGTGGTCATTTTTTGAGCTTGTCGATCCACTCATCTACACTCCTAAGCGGTAAAACACTGCCTTCGTATTTCATTGAGGGTTTGCGGTGAATTTTAACCCTTGAAAGCCCTCAGACCACAGAAATCAAATCACTGATCTTTGTTTTTCCTTAGTACGCTGTACACGGCGTGACCATGTTTACGCCATAATTATGGGGATGGTTCAATTTTAAATTTTTTTTAAATCTTTTGACTGAGTTCTATAACATTTGTAGGGTATTTCAACTCGCTGAAAATAAGTCGATTTTTGACATTTTTCTGTATCTCTTTTCTATAGGTACTACAATGGCAGGTGCTCGCATTCCTCCACCGTTGCGTCGTCCTCGTTGCACAATTGCTGCCCTGCTTTCGCACCAATATTGTGTGGAAATGGGAAATCCCAGGCTAGCTCATTGTGGTACCTCCTTCTTTCCAGCCACCTCTGTTCTGTGGAACTCTTTACCATCATTTATTTTCCTCGTGTATTTAATCTTCCACTCTTCAAGGCTTCCGTCTGTGCCCACCTGAGGGGTGTGCGTCAGGTGTGTTTGAGTGAGTTTCCTTCCTCTGTGTGTGCCCCCTCCATGAAAAGTGCTCTGCTCGTGAGTGGTGGCAACATGTAAAAAAAAAAAAAAAATGGTTTGTAAGTTTTGGGGAATATTTACCCTTGAAAAAGTCTCTATAGGAGGAAAAAATCACTGATCAAAATGACCTGAAAATTGAAATGTATATGCACAAATGTATTAGTTACCTTTGCTAGGATACGATTTTTCATATCTGCTTGAGAAAAAAGTTATATGCCCTTGACTGTCCCGTCCGACTGTAAAAAAAAAAAAAAAAAAAAATTTATCCTTCCGGACAAAAAAAAAAATTTTAAAAAATGTTAAAATTTACTCTTCCGGACAAAAAAAAAGAAAAAAAACTACACCTACAACTTTTTTCGTTTTGGTAGCTGTTTAGGGGAGGTAGAAAGCTACAACTTTGTCTTAATACATCATTCATTGATATTTGTTCTTTTCGAAATATAGCCTCTCAAATTTTGGAAATTTTGAAATTTTTTTGAAAATTATCAGAATTTGACTTTTTTTCATCGCGTTGAAATATATAAGCCTTGAAAATTTCTTATAAAACTGTCAAAAAATTTTTAAAAAAAATATATATATATATTTTAAGATTGAACCATTTCCATAACTCCAAAGAGAAAAACTGGAAATGATCAGAGTCAAATCTGAGTCACATTATCTCTGTATTACCCTTTTTCAGTGGGTGATCTCTCAACCCAGTGCGGCCAACCTCATGAAAGTTACGATCTAATTGCAGATAATTTTTGACTTTTTGTATATATATATATATATATATATATATATATATATATATATATATATATATATATATATATATATATATATATATATATATATATATATATATATATATATATATATATATATATATATATATATAACCTTGGGTTCATTATACTTGTATTTGTACTTGAGGCTAATATACTTTGGAAAAATCAAGTACTTTCAAAAACTTTTAAGTACAATTTAAAAATTTTTTTTAAAAAAATCCAAACAAAAAATAATTTATCAGAAAAAATGTAGATCTGAGAGAGAGAGAGAGAGAGAGAGAGAGAGAGAGAGAGAGAGAGAGAGAGAGAGAGAGAGAGAGAGAGAGAGAGAGAGAGAGAGAGAGAGAGATCAGATCATCATATATAAGATTTTTCATTAAAGTTCTTGAATTTGGATCAATGTGGATAAGTCAACAATAGCTACAGTCATCCTAGAAAGAAAGCAAAATAGAATCTGATTGTTTCATTAGCTGGAATTTGAAAGTTAATCTGTTTAAATTTCAAAAGAAAATTTACACAATTTAAACAATTCCAACCTAACGTAAATTTCGAAGATGAGCACAGACGTGGGTTTTAAAGTAGTTAAATTCAACAGAAAGCACAGAAGATGGAAGAGGATTCCACAAAACAGAGGTGGCTGGAAAGAAGAAGGTATCACAGCGGACAACCCTGGAGTTGCCTATGTTCACAAAAAAATCATGTGAAGACAGTGCACCCCTGGTGTTACGTGGACGCCTTAACGGGTTGGTATAAGGGGGGTCAGTTTCCTTTAGCCTTTGCCGCTGTAGTACCTATGAAAAAAAAAGACAAAGCACCAACATCACTTCGTTGATATAAAAAATTGGAAAGAGCGGAACAGTTTGTAAGTCTTTTAGCTTTTGGCCAGACTCCGTCCAAAAGACGGGTAAAACCTAAGCCAACCCCGATATAAGAGCAGTACTCCATACAAGGACTGATGTGGCTTTTGTATAATTGGAGTAACTACGAAGAAGGAAAAAAATTCTTGTAGCCTAAATAAACTCTTGGTTTCTTTGAGGCAGACCTAGTAACTATTGCGATGTGAGGTTTCCAAGAGATTATTTTTTGTTTATGTGAAGGCCAAGGATGCTTATGTTGTCAACAGGAGAGACGGGAGAACCATCGAAAGAAATTAAAAAGTTAAGAGGTCATACTAAAGTAAATAATTTACCAATCTAAATACACATGCAATAAGCAAAATATATAGTATTTAGTACACAACTATATATGGGCTAAACTTGAAAATGAAAACAACTGCACACAGAAGTTTGTCATACTATCATTCACGAAGTAAAAGCTTATATATACTCCATCTACAAATGCTAAAATTATACTATAAAATATATTAATTATACGTTAGATTTGATTGATTAGATTATAATCGTATTTAAGACATGTTTCAGGTTAATTAACTCTAATAACTAACTACTGTCACACCAATTTGGCTTAGTCATGATATATGATGTTTAGACTATCTATATACCTATAAAGTCCTTTCTAAAATGTTGCAAATGAATCACACTCAACTTCTGTCACAAACTCTTTCAAAAATTATAAACTCTACTGCTGAATGAGTAATTTT
>SEYY01019647.1:40000-47500 GCA_009176605.1 Armadillidium nasatum
AGAAATTCTCAAAAGTCAATATCTGGATGAACCTTACATCGTTGATTCCTTGATGCACCGGATAGATTCGGCTCCAATTTTGAGTGGAAAAAACCTTGAGGATGTACGCGCTTTTATTGCTGAAGTTCGTGCATATCTTCATGAGCTGAAGGAATTCGGATGGAATTTCTTGGAGGAAAACACTCCGGGATGTAAATTCCTCAGTCATGTTATAGTGGACAAATTGCCTTCTATATTTCTTAGGGAACTTAAACTTATTACTCAGGAAGAATATCCTTCTATTAATATAATTTTCAAACACAGCAATTATATTCTTAAGTCTCTTGAAAAAACAAGAGAAAGGAGTTCTTTTTATGGTAAGGACAAGACTACGAAAGTGTCCTCCTCATCACCTTCGAAGAAAAAGTCTTCATCTTTTCACAATTCTTCTGAAGTTTCTAGTCAGAAAAAGTCTAAGTTTAAAGAAGAATCTGATTCTGGAGAATATAAAAATAAAACATCAACATTGAATAATCCCTTGTGTAAATTGTGTGAGGGAAAGCATTTCATGAATTCGTGTGTAGCGTATTCCTCTCCTAAACTGAGAAGAGAAAGATGCGTAGCACTGGGATTGTGCACAAACTGCTCCAGCGCTAATCACCACACAAAAGACTGTCCTGCCAAAAGATATGGCCTTAGTCGGCCGTGTTGGGTATGCAAAAGCAGAGTTCACATCACTGCTCTCTGTTCATCTAATGCTAAGTCAAAAACTAAGTCTGGCAATTCTATAAACCATCCTTCCACTTCCTCTAATCAAGACGCTGAGGGAGATGATGAGCGGGTCAGCAACAATGTGTGCATTAACCTGGGCAACTCGTCCTCAGGTCATATTTTGCCAACTATTTCACTCAAAGTGAGGAATGGAAATAAAGTGAATACCTGTAAGGGTGTTGCTGGACTTGGGTTCTCAGAGGAGCTATTTTCACCCATCTGTACTGTCTAAGCTGGGTATTGACATTAATTCTCTTCCAAGTCATAATAGTTCTATTAAAACTTTCCTGGGAGAGCAGGTACGAACGATGCGTCCTTTAGAATTAGATCTTAATATTTGTTGCAGAACTTTCAAAAAACTTCCAGTGTACATCGATTCTGAACTTGATGTCAGTTTTGATGTCAAGGGTCTCATGGGAGCTATTTATAATGTAAAGGCTAGTGGCTTTAAAGTTGCTGATAGTTTTTATACTGGAAACCATGCCGATGAGGTCACCAACATCGAAGGTCTGTTAGGAACAGACGCATTGTGTCTAATGAAGCACTTCCGCTCTGTCTCATGTGTCAAAGGAAGCGCTCTTGACACTTGTCATGGATACGTTCCATTTGGTTTGGTTGATAGTTTTCTGACACCTTCACAGAAACGGACAATTTTCGGAGAGCGACGTCCTCCTCTTCAAAAAGAACAGGGAAAAAGTTCATGACATAAAAGTAATGTCTTACCCTCTTCTCTTCTCAGATCTTTGGAAAATGTCCCCGAGTCTACAATCAATCTTATTGTGGAGCCTTCTAAATCTTATTTCGATCCTCTTCTATTCACCCACTCAGACACTGACCTAGACTTGGGCTTAGAAGATCTATACAAGCTTGAGTCTTTGGGAATAAATGAAGTTTCTGACGTGGGTTCCATCGATGATATATTTATAAAGAGGTTCCACGAAGGCATAGAATTTGTGGATGGTAAATATCACATAGAACTTCCTTGGTATGAAGAAATTCTCAAAGAAGTTCCTTCTAATTATCAAGTGGCTTTAGCTACCCTTCGTAGAGTAAGAAACCGGCTTGAAGCTCGGGGTCTTGCTTCGGCTTATGGGGAAGTGTTTAAACAACACCTAAAGGAAGGTATAATAGAGCCAGTAGAGGTTTCTCCAAGAGAATTCTCTAAATACATCTGGATCCCGCATAGACCTATAATCAAAACAGCTGAACAAGTCACGACAAAGATCCGTCCGGTGTTTAATTGTAGTCTTCGGGTTGGAAATAGTCCTTCCTTGAACCAAGCATCTTATCCTGGAGTTGATCTCCTTTCCTCTCTTTTTAGACTTCTTCTTTCTTTTCGAACTAACAAATATGTAGTTCTTGCAGATATCTCTAAAGCGTTTCTTCAGATTCGTCTGAAGCTTGAGTCCGATCGAAACAAATTTTGTTTCTTCTGGGAAGAGGAAGGGCGGTTACTCACTTATCGCTATGCCACAATCATATTTGGATTGGCAGTAAGCCCATATGTATTGGGAGCTGTCATTCGGCACCATGCCCAAAAATATCCTGATGATCTTTGTACTTCCATCCTTCAAAACAACCTCTATGTTGACAACCTTATATTCACACATTCGTCTTTGGACGTTTTGAAAGATATATTTCTTCTTGCCACCTCCAGAATGAGTGAAGGTGGTTTTGATCTGCGTTCGTGGAGTTCCAATAGTAGGGAACTCAGAGACATTTTTGAAAACAATGATAAATTGTCTTCTCATCAAAGTGAAGAAGAGAGAGTTCTGGGCTATCTGTACAATACTACATTGGATAGCATTAAGCTCAGTGACTTCTCTCTCAATCCTGTCTCCACCAAGCGAGAGCTTCTTTCAGAGATCTCTAAGGTTTTTGATCCCCTCTCTCTCTTTCTTCCAGTGACCATCAGAGGTCGTCTTCTTATGAGGAAAACTTGGGAAGTGGAGATGGGGTGGGACGATGGGATTGATAATGAGTTAAAAAACTCGTGGGAGAGACTTCGTCTTGATTTAATTTCTCTAAAAGAGGTATCCTTTCCTCGTTCTTGTTTCGAGTCATTAGACTCCAATCTTTCCATCAATGTCTTTTGTGATGCCAGTTCACAAGCTTATGGGTTTGTCGTTTACATCACGTCGAGCGAAAGTGGCCCCTCTATTTTGTGGTCAAAGGGTAAGGTGTCTCCTGCTAAAGGAAAAACATTGCCGTGTCTCGAGCTCTTATCTATTTTCATGGCTATGAAATGCATTCCTCAAATTTTAACTAGTTTTGGAGGGACTAAATTTCACAGTCTCAATATATTCTCTGATTCACAGATCTCATTAGCATGGATCTCAAACAAAGGTCAAAAGTCTAAACAAATTTTTGTCAGGAATCGGATACAGGATATTTCAAGAATGATATTATCCTTAAAAGAGGATCATTATCTGACACCTGAATTCAGGTATGTCTGTTCTAAGGACAATCCGGCGGACCTACTCACTAGAGGTTTATCGTCCTCAGAGTTTAAGAAAAAGTTATCATTTTGGTCTCGAGGACCAGAATGGTTGGTTCATGATTCTTCATATTGGCCAAGTTATGAGTTGGACAGTGAGAATGCTAATGCCGCCTCACCTGTTTTCACTATAGTTCAGTTAGTTAAAGACCCGCCTGTTCTTAATTTCGAGAGGTTCTCCAGTCTCATTTCTCTCCATCGAGTTTGTGCTCTTCTTTTCCGATTTCGATCTAAAGCTGCGAAGGTGGACATGGACTGTGACTCTAGAGCTCGACTTTATTGTCTCAGGATCATGCAGCAAGAGTCCTTTTCCAAAGAACTGGATTTTCTGCAGAAGATAAAACTTGACCCTTCTTCAACTGCACGACCTCCAGATTTGGTTAATCGTTTAAATCTCTTCTTGGATGACTTTGGTCTCATCAGAAGTAAGGGACGTATTTCGCGATCGAACTACTACCAATATGAAGTTCTTAATCCTATCTTATTAGGAAAGAGTCATCATTTGACTATTTTATTAGTTAAAGATGCTCATTTTAGATGTAAGCATCTAGGCATACAAGCAACACTCACCCATCTGAGATTGCGAGGTTTTTGGATAACATCTGCTCGTGCAACAATCAAGAAAGTCCTTGCAGATTGCATAGTCTGTAAAAAGTTCAATTCCTTTTCATTTAGATACCCTCGTTTCACGAATTTCACCAAGGCACAGGTTGAACTTTTCCGTCCTTTCAAGCACCTAGGAGTCGACTTTACCAAACACTGGTGGGTCAGAGTTAAGGGTGCTAGTCAGGCTCAGAAGATGTATGTTTTAATCTTCACTTGCCTCAACATTCGAGCCATATATCTGGATCTTCTTCCAGATATGTCTTCAAAATCGTTCGTGCAATCCTTTCAAAGGTTTGTTAACAAATTTGGTGTCCCTGATGTCCTTTATAGCGATAACGCTAGGTCCTTCACTCAGGGAGCAGATGCCATAGAATCATTTGTGGTTTCTGAGGATGGTGGAGAGTTTCTCCGTCATAATCAAATTAAACACCAGCGAATACCTTTATATAGTCCTTGGGTAGGAAGTATGTGGGAACGTATGATAAGAGTTGTGAAAGACTGTCTTCATAAGACAGTTGGACGTTCCTCTTTGGAGTATTTTAGTTTCATTACTATTCTTTCTGACATAACAGACGCTATAAACTCCAGACCTCTCACATACACTTCGTCAGATAATGATATCATTCCTCTTACGCCTAATTGTTTTCTGAAACCTCAAGCAAGAACGGGCTTGGTGTTGCCAGGAACCAATTCTGATAATCAGTTCTGGAACTCTGCCTCTTCAGGTCGAGAAGAACTAATTCGTTCTCTTAAGAGTTCCTCAGAAATATTCGAGGAATTCAGAACTCGTTGGTATAACGAGTACCTGGTTGGTCTCAGAGAAACCAGTCGGGATCTTTATCAGGCCAAATGGGAAAATCTTGTAAAAGTCAATGACGTAGTACTTATCAAAAGTCCTGTCAAAGACCGACCATTTTGGCAGATGGGTATTGTCACACAGCTTCTATATGGTGATGATAATAAAGTGAGACAGGTGTTTGTTAGAACACCCGGAGGACAACAAAATCTGTACTCTATTAAACACCTTTACCCATTAGAATTATCTTTGACTCCACAGAGGGTCTGGGGCAAGTTCTACCTCATCAGATAATGTTTCTAGTGATGTTCCCAAGGTCACACCGTCTTTACCTTCTGATAAGAGTGTTAGTAATGTCCGTCCCATTCGTAAAGCTGCTGAAGCAGCTAAGCGTCGCTTAGTAGATCCTGATACCTCTGAGGATTCGGAATAAATTCTCAATTCAATGACGCCTTCCTGTCTAAAGTCAGGCGTCATCCTGGCCGGGGAGGATATAAAAACTGTATCAGTATTTATCTATTTTATCGCTAAATTTATTAGTCTCAATTTGGCCACCTCGGAGGAATAATTCTAATTTTGACCGCTAGAGCAAAAAGCTCATTTTCATCAAAGAGAGAAAAAGCAAGTACACACTTCTTATTCAAATTCTGAAGAATAGACTTCTTATGCAAAATCTCCCATACGATATAATTTATATTTCGGTTAATTCTGTGTTCTTGTGAAAAATCATATTTCATCTTGTTGTTATAAAAGCGAATAGCTTAGCTTCCAAAGATCGAGACGCAATTTGTCTCCCTCTAAGGAAAACACAAGATCAAATTCGTCAGTAACTAAAAGGTTACCTTAACATCATTTCATATCGTCTCTCAATTATTATAAAAGCTTGGACGTACACGTACGAGGGAACATTCTTCGAACTGTGACGGAGAAGGAAATTTTCTCCAACTATTTAAAACATCAAATACAGTTACTGAAACTTAAACGTCAAGTTCAGTTTTCTGTTCCAAGTTCCTTCGAGGTGTACGGCCATTTTGAGACTATTACAATTAGTTATTTATCGTTTTTATTATTATTATTATTATTATTATTATTATTATTATTATTATTATTATTATTATTATTTATATTTCGCGGTGTACGACGTAAAAGAATATTTTATATTTTGCACTGCTCC
This sequence comes from Armadillidium nasatum, assembly GCA_009176605.1. Lineage (NCBI taxonomy): Eukaryota > Metazoa > Arthropoda > Malacostraca > Isopoda > Armadillidiidae > Armadillidium > Armadillidium nasatum. The sequence continues at coordinate 45,824 of SEYY01019647.1, forward strand.
TTGTGAGGATTAGGGAAGACATTCCCCTAATTTTCATAATATATATATATATATATATATATATATATATATATATATATATATATATATATATATATATATATATATATATATATATATATATATATATATATATATATATATATATATATATGTGCATGTGTGTGTTAGATCAATGAAACTATTCCACTATTTCCCCTTTTCCCTTTTGAAACTATTAGATCCAGTTATTCTGAAGAGCGTTCATGCAGAGTTTAATTTTAATTCTTCTCTGGCTCCAGTATCAGTTATATTTAAGTTAAAATGATTTATTATTCCTCCACTGTATATTTGAAGACTGTTTCCTACTTAAATTAAGTTAATGCAAGAAAGTTTCGTAAATACTAAGAGGAAAAGTTATAATATTTGTTTTATAGCTTAATACTTACTGTCAAGTTTCTTTAATTAAGGATCTCAAAGGTTCGCCAAGCAAAGTAAACAAAGTTCACGGTAGCTCAATGGGTTAAGTCAGTTTTTCTCTGGCTTAAGGGATCGAGGTTCACCCCTCGCTCTCGCGTGTGTACTGCAAAGTATAAAATCGAAGTTCGAATCTCCGACCCAGCTACCTGAACGGACATGAAAATTTGTTGTTTGTAAGAAATTTTCTGTAGTTAATTATTTAATTAATTAATTACAGTTTACGGCAAGGTGTGTTATTTCGCTATTATCAATACTCAAATATCGCTAAGCCAACACTTACAACATTCCATGCTATTCCAACACATACAATATCACATTCTTTCTAAATTGCTCCTATAGAGAAGGTCCGCGCCGTGGTCAAAAGTATACTTGATCAGGCTATGGCGAAACAGGGTTCCCTATCTAAAAAAAAAAATAAAAAAGAAAAAAAAAAAAAAAAAAAATTAAAAAAAAAAAATATAAAAATAATAAACTTCTTAACTTATCAACTTGGTCAAAAATACATATAACTCAAATTCCCATGGCTAAGAACCACACTCCTTGTACAGAAAACTAGTTTTCTTTTTCTCAGTTTACTTATTCAAAAAAAAAATAAATAAATAAAAAAATAAAAAAATTGAAATAACTCTGGTAAAGACATGTATGAGGGTTGAAAATAAAGTATAATAAAAAATTTAAAATAATTATCAAAATACAATTCAGTCTTATAAAAATCCTTATTTTCATTAATAAATCAATTACATCAGAAGAGGGAACCCCAGTCATTTTGATCTCCCCCCCAAAATCCACTGAAAATATCCACAAAAAAAAAAAAAAAAAAAATCCTCCAAAAGAAAAAAAAAATGGCATCACTTTTTTTTTTATCGCTGATGCTATAGCATGGAAAAAAGAGAGACCTAGATACCACCCATACCAAAAAGATAGAATTTTATTCTAACATTTTTAAAATAAGACATAAATGCAGAAGAGCCTTTATTGGCCAAAGTTTTTTCATATTTTGACAGCTTAATGTACACCAACTAAAACTATAGTACAAGATTCACCTTCAAAAGCCCTTATCAACTATCTGAAAGAAGCTTGGAGTGCCTGCAGTTTGCTGCCTACCTCAAGATTTGTGCTGAAGAAAGAAAACCAAATTTGTTCAGGTGGGATCAATGTACTGGTTAGTACCTCTTTCTTAGTTTGCTCAAAAACCCATAAAAAAATATAAACTCTGTA
>SEYY01019647.1:52500-57500 GCA_009176605.1 Armadillidium nasatum
ACGTACACAAGAACGTTTGCACGACATAGTAGCCTAGGGCTAATTATAGGCAGGAAAATATCGATTAAAATAAAATATCGACATAAAAAAATATCGATATAAAAAATATCGAAACTCAGAAACAATCTCCACCTAAGCCATATATATATATATATATATATATATATATATATATATATATATATATATATATATATATATATATATATATATATATATATATATATATATATATATATATATATATATATACGCACATGAAAAATACCACAAAATTTTGCTTAAATTTTATTTTATAAAGGAGCAGAAAACGACTAAAAATTTCTAGAAGTAAAAAAAAAATATCGTTGGTTCGATACTGAGAATAAAATATCGATGTATCGGGTTTGAAAATATCATCGATAGTTTTTCGATACTATCGTAAAAAAGTATTTATATCGATATATATCGAAACTTTTGCAGCATCCCTACTACATTCATTACAGAAACATTTTTTCGTACACTAGTTAATTCGCACGAAACAACGATAAAATTTATCAGTAGCAGACAATTGTTCTTCGTACACAGATTTTTTTGTTGTCGTTGCGTGACACTTTTTTATTAAATTTGTAAAAGTTAACAGTTATCTTTTCGCCATTTTTTTTCATTTATCTCTTGCACAAAGATTAAGCACTCCTCTTGAAAAGGAAGAGTTCTCCTCCTCCTCTCTTCTTCTTCTTCTTCTTCTTGGTCACGGTATAAAGCTTTTTAAAGATTCTATTTTCAACTTCGTTTAACAGTCTTTGCAGGAAAGTGCACACACAACAGAATCAATTCTAAACACATATAATATTCTTTCTCGCACACACACTGTCATACATTCTTCCCAAGAATTTTTTCTCGCAAAAGGATCCAATAGTAATGGGATTTGAATCATTGTCACTGATGATTTGAACATCCGGTGGGCCTTGAGCTGTAACGCGGAGCAGCAATCTCCTATAACATTTAGCAAAACATATTCCATCTGGTTATATATATATATATATATATATATATATATATATATATATATATATATATATATATATATATATATATATATATATATATATATATATATATATATATATATATATATATATATATATATATATATATATATATACTGTAATTACCACAATAAAACAGTCTAATATAATTTGTATACTTTTACTTCTGCTAATGAGGATTGGAACCCTGGCCTCTTAGATGGTAAGACTTAGCGCTAACCACTACACCACTGATGGTACAAAAAGGAATCCGCTAGAACTGCCCCTGAATAAACGTCAGGGTTGACAGTCCCAGCGGAATCCTCCGACCACATTCGGGTATAGGATTAACAAGCCAGAGCTCTATCCTCGCATACCGCAGATTAATATGTTAGATTATAAGTATACAAATTATATTCCATGGTTTTATTGTGGTAATTACTGTATAACATATTAATCTGCGGTATGCGAGGATAGAGCTCTGGCTTGTTAATCCTACACCCGAATGTGGTCGGAGGATTCCGCTGGGACTGTCAACCCTGACGTTTATTCAGGGGCAGTTCTAGCGGATTCCATTTTGTACCATCAGTGGTATAGTGGTTAGCGCTAAGTCTTACCATCTAAGAGGCCAGGGTTCGAATCCTCATTAGCAGAAGTATATATATATATATATATATATATATATATATATATATATATATATATATATATATATATATATATATATATATATATATATATATATATATATATATATAAGGAAGAATTTTCTTCATTCATTTGGATTCACTTTGAATACTTCTAGCAAAGTTTCTTTTTCACTTTATTTTTTAAACTTCAAATTCTTTACTGAATGGTAAACTCGTCTTAAAATAAATTAAAATTCTGCTTAATTTAATTCGTTCCTCTCCCTCTCTCTCATTTTCACACACACACACACACACACACACACACACACACACACACACACATATATATATATATATATATATATATATATATATATATATATATATATATATATATATATATATATATATATATATATATATATATATATATATATATATATAAACCGTTCTTCCTTTAAATCTATTAATAGTGATGTTCCTCAGGGTTCTATCCTATCCCCAACACTTTTTCTGCTTTTCATTAATGACCTTCTCTCTATTACCTCATCTCCTAACCACTCCTATGCTGATGACTCCACCATTCATTACTCCTTTCAGTTTGAAAAACGCCCCACCCAACAACAGTTGATAAATTCGAGAAGGGTAGCCTTGGAGCAACTAACCTCTGATCTTTCACGTATTTCAAATTGGGGCTGTGAAAACATGGTTTTTTCCATGCCTCAAAAACTCAGTTCCTCCATCTCTAAACTCGACACAATCTTCCACACGACCATGATATCTTCCTCGAAAGCACACAACTTAAACCTTAATCTGTCCTTAATATTCTCGGTGTTTCATTTTCTCGTGATATTTCTTGGAAAGATCACATTACTTCTCTTTCTAAACAAACTTCTAAGTGGTTGGGTGTTCTGAGGCGCCTTCAGAATTATTTCACGCCACCCCAGTTGCTTGCTCTGTATAGGGGTGTTGTTCACCCTTGTATGGAGTATGTTTCGCACATCTGGGGTGGTTCCACTCATTCAGATCTCCTTGAGAAGGTGGAATCTTGGGCTTTTTCTCTTATCAACTCTCCTGCTCTTACTAACTCTCTTCAATCTCTTTCTGCCCGTCGAATTGTTGCGTCACTCTCTCTTTACTATCGCAATTACAACGGACACTGCTCTTCTGAACCCTCTCGTCGCATACCTCCTCCATTGAGAAGAGCTCGTGCGACACGCCTTTTTACACAGTCTCATCCTTTCTTTGTCCAGCTCTCAGACCCCAGACTTAACCTCTATGCTCAATCTTACATATACTCTACTGGTAAAGTCTGGAACACACTCCCTTTATCTGTTTTCTCCACTTCCTTTGACTTGCATACTTTCAAACGGTGTGAATCTGGAAATGTTGGCCTCCTTCGATCAGGATAAAATTTTTTCAACTCCGGCGGAATTTGGTAGGCCTCCGGCTTTGCCCACTGGAGGAAATATATATATATATATATATATATATATATATATATATATATATATATATATATATATATATATATATATATATATATATATATATATATATATATATATATATATATATATATATATATATGCAACATATTTCATCCCGAATCGTGCAAAATATATTCTTCGCAACACTAAAAACTCATTTCTCCGTAGAAAATGCAATAATCTTTCTGGTTCTTCTTCACGTCATTTCTGGCATTTTGAAAACAATGTCAACTCTAACTCTGTTTCTTCCTCTTTTTCTCCTTTAGTATATTTAGACTGTACAACTGCCGTTTTGCTTTCCTCTAAAGCTGAACTATTCTCTCAAACTTTTACCTCTAATTCATCCTTAGACTATTCCGGAGCAGTTCCTACTCCTTCAACCCTCTCCAGTTAATTTATGTCTAAAATTGTAGTTTCTTCTAAAGACGTCATTTCTGCTCTCTTTAAGCTGAACAATAAGAAGGCGTTCGGTCCTGAACGTATTGCTTCTGTGGTTCTCAAAACTTGTTCTTCCAAGTTTTCACTCTGACTTGATAAACTATTTCGTCTCTTTCTTTCTACTTCAACTTTCCCTTCTTGTTGAAAACGTGTGCTTTCAACTGTGCAGAAGAAGGGGGACCCCTATCAATCCTCTAACTATCGTTCCAATTCTTTAACCTAAGTTCTATCTAAAATTTTCGAATCTATCTTTAACAGGAAGATTTGGAAATATCTCAATTCTTCTAATCTTATCTCTGATCGCCAGTATGGCTTTCGTAAGAAACGCTTTACTGGTGATCTTCTTTCCCTTCTCTCAGATTCTTGGTCTTTCGCTCTTCAGCATTTCGGTGAATCCTTTGCTGTCGCGCTGGACATAATGAAATCTTTCGATAGAGTCTGGCACAGAGCTTTGATTTCTAAACTTCCCTCTTTCGGTATCTATCCTTCTCTCTGATTTTCTTTCTGGTCGTTCTATAGCAGCTATTGTAAACGTCCACCGTTCTACCTTTAAATCTATTAATAGTGGTTTTCCTCAAGGATCTGTTCTATCCCCAGCAATTGTTCTGCTTTTCATCAATGACCTTCTATCTTTTACTTCATCTGCTATCCACCCCTATGCCGATGAATCTACCCTGTATTACTCCTTTCAATTTGAAAGGGGCCCCTCCCAACAGCAGTTAATAGATGCAAGGAGGGTAGCCTTGGAGTAACTGACCTTTGATGTATCTCGTATTTCAAATTGGGGCACAGAAAACATGGTCGCTTTCAATGCCTCAAAAACTCAATTTCTCTACTCGACACAATCTTCTACACAACTATGATATCTTCTTCGAAAACACACAACTCCAACCTTTATCTCTTCTTAATATTCTCGGTGTTTCTTTCGTGGAAAGATCACATTAATTCTCTCTCTAAACAATCTTGTAAGAGATTAGGTGTTTTGAGGCGACTTCAGAATTTCTTCACTCCACTCCAGTTGCTTGCTCTTTATAGGGAAGTTGTTCGCACCTGTATGGAGTACTCCTCACACATCTATGGTAGTCCCACTTATACAGCTCTCCTAGAGAAAGTGGAGTCTAGGGCTTTTCGGCTTATCAACTCTTCTACTCTACCAATTCTCTCCAGTCTCTTTCTGCTCGTCGAACTGTTGCGTCACTCTCTCTATACTGTCGCTATTACAATGGAAACTGCTCTTCTGAACTCTCCCGTTGCATACCTCATTTAAGAAGAGCTCGTGTGACACGCCTTTCCACACAGTCTCATCCTTTCTCTGTCCAACTCTCCGACCCCAGACTTAACCATTATTCTCAATGTCACATGTAGTCTACTGGTAAAGTCTTGAACACACTCCCTTCATCTATTTTCCCAACTTCCTATAAATTACACACCTTTAA
>SEYY01019647.1:62500-65000 GCA_009176605.1 Armadillidium nasatum
ATATATTTGGAGTAACTGTTCAGAAGGAAAAAATTCTCGCAACCTGAACAGAACTCGCAGCTTCTTAAAGGCCGCTTTAGCAACCATTGTGATATGAGGTTTCCAAGACAGTTTATTGTTTATGTTTAGACCAAGAATCTTAATGTTTACAGGTGAGAAGGGAGAGCCGTCGAAGAGGATAGGAAAGTTTGGAGGTGTTTTTGAGAGGGAAATGTGAAGAAGTTGAGTTTTTAAAGAGTTGAATTTCACAAGGTTGCTATGACCCCACCGGAAAATCCCATCCAGATTGGCAAGAATAGATCGGAAAATTGAAGATGAGAAGCAACACTAGAAGCAAAAGAGGGAGCAGACTTGAAATGAGTATAAGAATGTATAGTTGAATCATCAGCATAAGAGTGAACAGAGTTAGAAGGGCAGTTGAGAAGATTGTTAAAGAAAAGTAAGAACAAAGTTGGAGATAAAACAGAACCCTGAGGAAAAACACAGTTGACAGAAAAAGAGGAAGAGGTCGCTCCATCTACAATGGAACGATATGAGAAAAACTAGACAAAAGTAAGCAGAGGGAAGGAAGAAACTCAAAGGAAGGGAGCTTGGAGAGCAGCAACGCATGCCATACCCGGTCAAAAGCCTTCGATATGTCAAGCGCCACCACACAAGACTCCCCGAAATCCCTAAGGGCTGAGGACCATAGATCAGTAAGATAGGATAGTATGTCACCAGTTTTCACCACCTGAAAAAGAGGAGGAAGAAGAAGAACTACTAAACAGAGTAGAGATATTATGTTTTTGTGAGTTTGTGTGTCCTTTTGCGTGTGTGTGTGTGTGTGTGTGTGTGTGTGTGTGTGTGTGTGTGTGTGTGTGTGTGTGTGTGTGTGTGTGTGTGTGTACTTTCGAATGAACTTCAATTTAGAAATAATTATTTCTGAGTAAATCTTGAACTTTTCAAGAGATCCTTAAGAAAGATTTTGTAGTTTTTAATTTTAGATTTAATCTCCAATGGATAAAAAAAAATTTTTGCATCTCGTCTAAAAAATATAATATTTTGAGCATTTATTAGTTGTCACCTCCACTCGAGGGCAGAGCCCCATTCAACGGAGGAAGCAAAATATTTAATGGCTTACTCTCTGCATGTTCTGTAGAGCAATTTTATTTACATATTTATTTGTCATTATTTTTAAGTGAACGACAGTAGTATATTTTTTGAAAAGTAGCTAAATCTGGCACCCCCCGAAAGCGCAACCTATACTACTAACGACTTTATCAAGGGTCGTGACCCAACGAATAAGTATCAGTCCTCTAAGACCAAAGTTACAGATGAGGTAAATATACTACGCATATAAGGTTATGTTAAAAAATTAATGAATCAAATAAAAATTTCCAGAGGTTCCACCAAAGGCTTGGGGGTATCGGTGAACTATTGATTTCTTGCACTGGTGGCACTCACGAACCCATTAGAGGATGTCCCGATCCAAATTTGGGCCAAAAATGTCATGGGTCATGTCATGGGATATGCCATCAAAGTTGTTGAAGAGGAGACTCTTAATGGGGATACCCACAAAAGAGCATTTGTGTCGAAATGTAACACCCCATCAAAATGCTGACTGACGGTGTGAAAGACAGAAAGAAGTCTCTTACGTAAAGAGACAGATCTCAGGATCCGTCTACTGATTTTTACAAACTCGATATCTCTTTCTATTATTTTGTTCCCGATAGCATAAAATTTTGCGAGAATCGATTATTCTGTAGTCTACATCACTAGCATTGAACCATACCTCTCTCTCTCTCTCTCTCTCTCTCTCTCTCATACACGCACACACACACATATATATATATATATATATATATATATATATATATATATATATATATATATATATATATATATATATATATATATATATATATATATATATATATATATAGGGACCGACCGGGGCTGGGGTCTCCCAAATTTGGCCGGGGCCGGGGTTGCCTAAAATTTGTAAAGAGGTCAAAAGCACTAAAATTTTAGGTTAAGAAAATTAGATATAAAGTTAATTGAGGTTTATTTAATTGTAAGAAAGGAGTAGAATAGCCAACATTCACTTAAATTAATGATTATATGCATTTTCTCCGGAAAAAATGTCAGAAAATTACAGATTTTGTATAATAAAAAGTCCAAAATTAAAAAAAAAAATTTTTTGATTCATAATAGTGATTCAACAGCTTTACCTATAAACCCACAAAGTAAAGTTTGAAAAAATGTAAGATATAAAATTATCAATATAACCTGTATTTATACATATCATTGTTATTTTATTGCTATGTATCAAACTTGTATCATTTAGCTACATTATTTAAAAATTATTATTTTGTTTATACTTTCAGTCAATATGGTTAAAAGATCAGCTTCTGCAGTATTGAAGTACTTTACAATGTTTCAGGATAGGCTCGAAATAGCTAAATGTAACATCTGCAGTCAGAAAATTAGAAGAGGAACCTCCGGGTGCTACAAGTAAAAA
>SEYY01019647.1:70000-137500 GCA_009176605.1 Armadillidium nasatum
AAATTATTAATATAACGTGTATTTATACATATCTGTTATTATATTTATTGCTGTGTATCAAATTTGTATCATTTAGCTACATTATTTCAATATTATTTTGTTTATACTTTCAGTCACTATGGATAAAAGATCAGCTTCAGCAGTATGGGAGTACTTTACAATGCTTCAGGATAGACTCGAAATAGCTAAATGTTAAATCTGCAGCAAGGAAATTAGAAGAGGATCTCCGGGTGCCCAAAGTAAAAAATTTTCAACCAAATCTTTATGGGAAATCTAAAATAAAAAGACAAAGATGAACATTCACTAGCAGAAGAGGAACAGTCAAAATAAACTGAAAATAATTTTTTAAAAAAACAAGAAGAAAAATCTTTAATTTTCTTATATTTTGTTTGATTTAATTCACCATAAGTAAGTAATTTGCAATTTTAACCCTGGCAGGTAAACCCCGGTTTTCTCTGATTATTAGCAGGAGACGGAACGAAACCGGGGCCCGGGTGGTCCATATATATATATATATATATATATATATATATATATATATATATATATATATATATATATATATATATATATATATATATATATATATATATATATATATATATATATATATATATATATATATATATATATATATATATATATATAATATATATATATATATATATATATATATATATATATATATATATATATATATATATATATATATATATATATATATATATAATATATCCTTGGCATATAAGACAAATTGATGTTGAAGTGTTAAGATCTTTACCCTTAACCCTTTCACATCCATATCTTCTCTCCAATTAATGCAAGTATTCAACTACATTTATACCGTGATAAGAAATATTAAAAGTTAAGGTTAACATATCTAACATTCTACTTCTCAATTTAAATAATACAAAATAATAGTTACCCTTCATTGTACTATTTATTATATATTTAATTTTCTTTTTCTTCTTTTATTCTGAATTAGGGGAGTAAAGACGGATTAAAAATAAATTAGAAGAAATATAAAGAAATATAAAGAAATAATGGTAATATAATTATAATATCTGAAAATGAAGATGGAGAAAGGAAGTGGATTTAAGATTTCCGGCGACACTTATTACGTTATATATATATATATATATATATATATATATATATATATATATATATATATATATATATATATATATATATATATATATATATATATATATATATATATATATATATATATATATATATATATATATATATATATATATATATATATATATACTTAATTCAGCTCCCAGGTATGAATATTTTGCCTGTCAGTTGGTGCAGGCTCCTTCTCCATCTGTCTCTATCGGCAAAGTAGCCTTCTCTTTTCAGTTGCATGATGTTCGGGAAGCTCTGCCTCTCCAACACCCCCTCCACCTTTTCCTAGGTCTCTTCCTCGGTCTCCTACCCACCGGTATCCATTCCCAACATATCCTCTCCGCATTATCTCCTCCTTTATCCTCTCCACATACCCCAACTACCATAGTTGGGCCTTTTTATCTTATTTCTCATGTTACATACCCATATTTTTTTTTTCTCTCTCTCTTACATGTTAGGTTCTTATTCTGTCTCCTCTACTCTTTCCTATTATCATTCTCAGGAGCCCCATCTCTCATCAGTCTGCTGCTTGTATTCTGCTTCTTGTCACTGCGGTTGTTGTTTAAGTTTCCGCGCCATATAACAATATGGGCGACAATTTACTTTCATGGATGATGATTATTTTTTTGCTTGCACATTTACGTTTTGGTTCTTTAACAAAGGGTAGAAGACACTCACACTTCTTTCATATTTGCCTATTCTCTCGCACCTCCAAGAACACTTCCCAAACCTTCAACCCTTTCCACTTCTTTTATCTTTCTTCCTTTCACTTGCATAGCTAAGTTTTATCTATTTTTTTATCTACTTCAGTCTTTTCTTTATTCATTTTCAAACTAGGCCTCCCAAAACATAAATTACACAATTCCAGTCCTTCTCTCATGTCCTCCCCCAAACACTCTCCAAGAAGCAATTTTGTCGGTGTACGCCCCCCAAAAAAAACCCACTCGTCATCCTAATCCCATCCAGCTTTAAAGTCATTTATGACCTTATCCAAGTAAGCAGAAAGCAAAAAGGGTGGATAGTACACTCTCCTGCTTTACCTCCACAAACCTTATCTCATCTTAATGTCCTGTCCTCACTTTACACACGCACTCTTCAAAAAAAGTTTTAACTGCATTCATCATTCTTCCCACCACTCTATATTCCTCCTCCAGGAACTTTCACATCCCATTTCTTGGCATCGAATCAAAGGCTTTTGGTAAAAATCTTCTCTACAGAAATCTAAAGACAAGATTCGTTGTTCCTCTGTTTTTCACTATATGCGCGTATAGGAAAAAAAAAAAATTTTTCCCTATATATTATATATATATATATATATATATATATATATATATATATATATATATATATATATATATTATATATATATATATATATATATATATATATATATATATATATATATATATATATTAGGGGTGCACCGATAAGCCAAGTAGCCGATTACCGATTAATCGGCCTTTTGAAATCGGCCGATTACCGATTAATCGGCCTTTCATCAAGGACACCTAATAAGTAATGAGTTATTATTATTAATTAATAATAAATTATTACTTATTATTAATTTAAATTAATACCGAGAAAAAGCAGTTATCAATATTATTATTTATTACTAATAACTATGCATGTTTTCATTATTAATGTAAATCATTTTTATTACTTACTTTTCAGATATATTAAAAAATAAAAATTTAAATTTTAAAGATAACTCTAGATTCTAGAATCTCGATTATAGAAATATAAATAATTAAAAATTAATTACTTTGTAACGAAAGCAGTATGTCAACCAGTTATTGTTGGAAGTATTTTGATGTTCATCCTAAGGATAACAGTAAATGTATTTGTAAATTATGTAAAGCCACCATATCAAGAGGTGGAAAATCTGCAAAAAGTTATACCACGTCAAATATGTTGAACCACATTAAGAAAATTCATTCAGATGAAGCAAAAGCTGAAACTGATAAGCTGAAAAGGCAATATGATTGGTCACAGCCAAGTACTTCAGAAGCAAGTTGCAGCAACTATGAGCCTCCAAAAAAAGTTCAACCAACTATACAATCAGTTTTAGAAAAGAGTAAAATTTGGAATATTAACGATCACAAGTCCCAAGAGATACATTATCTGATAGGAGAAATGATAGCTGTTGATATTCAACCATATTCTTTAACATCTGACATTGGATTCCAAAGGCTTATTGCAAAACTCTGTCCTAATTACAGAATTCCATCAAGAAAATATTTCACAGACAAAATAATCCCGGATATATTTATGAAAGTAAAAGCAAAAATTCAGACATCGCTCGATGAAATTAACAGTCTTTATTTGAACACAGACATTTGGACAGCTTCAACAAATAATGCTCCATTTCTGAGTGTGACATGCCATTGGCTTTCAGATGAGTTTGAACAATGTAGAGCTGTGCTTAGAGTTGTTCCTTTCCCTGGTTCACATACAGCTGAAATAATAAGTGAACAACTACACATTGTTCTGAATGAGTATAAGATCTCCAACAAAATTTTTCTTGTACTACGAGATTCCGCCGCAAATATGGTTGGTGGTATGAGAGAGTGTGGTGTACATTCACTATCTTGTTTCATACACACATTGTAACTTTCAGTAAATGAATCAATATTTTCGCAAAAGGCTGTGAGCAATATAATTGCAATTAGCAGAAAAATAGTCTCACACTTTAATCATTCTCCATAAGCGATTAGCAAATTAACCGAAATCCAGGCGCAGCTTAAATTAGACAAACATAAACTGATTCAAGATGTGTCCACTCGATGGAATTCAACATATTATATGCTGAAAAGAAATTTAGAACAGCGAAAAGCTCTTATAATGTATGCTGTTGACAATAACATTCCAACTTTATCAAGTTACCAATGGACAATTATTGAAAAAGTTTTCCAGTTATTAAGTCCATTTGAAGACATCAGCAAAGAATCAAGTAACAGAACATCAACTATATCAATGATAATCCCTACAATATTAGCTCTCAGATTATTTCTATTAAAAGCTACCAAACCTACTGGTGAATTTAGTGGAATTATTTCAACTGTTGAAGAATTCAGTGCATCAATTGAAAAAAGATTTGCATCATACGTAAATGAAAAATTTCTGTGTTTGGCTACTTTTCTCGATCCCAGATTTAAATTGAAATTTCAAAAGGATGACATTAAAGAAGACACTATTAAGAAATGGGTTATAGATATTGTAGAACATCAAGCTGAGATAGAATTCTATTGAAAGTCAAACAGGAGACAGCTCTTCTAATGATGATCAAGATAATGAAACTTATGAAAGTGTACCTAAAACTGTTTCCCTTTCAAAACTGTTAGATGATTTTGAGTCAAATAAGCCTATGAAAATAAATTCAGACTTAGACGTTGCAAGTACAACAGATGTGCAACCCAAACTCAAGAGGAGTAAATCTGTTACTCGTAGATGCGCAAAGGAACTGGATCAATATTTAACTATACCAACACTTCAAAGAAGCGAAGACCCATTTCTTTGGTGGAAAAAGACACGGGAGACTTTACCAATATTGAGCAATTTGGCTTCAAAATATTTAAGCGCACCACCATCATCTGTTGAGAGTGAAAGACTCTTTAGTACAGGTGGTAATATCTATGAACCTACAAGGAATAGGCTGTGTCCTGAAAATGGGGAAACTCTTATGTTTCTCCATTATAACTTAAGAGTATTGAACTTTAAATACTGATGAGCTTGAGAGCTGAGATAGAAGACAACATGAATTGAAGAGGCAAAAGTATACACAGAAAACAAGGAAAACTGTCAAAATTTAGTATTTTTATGCAATTTGTATGTATGCATTTGTATTAACAATGAGTCAATTATATTATGTTAATGTTTCATAATTTATGAATGATTTAAGTAAAAAAAAGGCAAAAGCCATAATAGTAGCCAGACACAAAATGACTAACAATTTTGAAAATTATATTGGTATTGTTATTTGTTACTGTGTCGAAGCTATCTGATGATTAACTTGGCAGTTATGAAATGGTCTTGTAAAAGGTTGGTTTGTTCTGGTAAAGGATTTAAACAATCGGCCGATTAATCATGTGAATAGCCGATTACCGATTAATCGGTAATGTGGCCGATTATCTTACGATTAATCGGTGCACCCCTAATATATATATATATATATATATATATATATATATATATATATATATATATATATATATATATATATATATATATATATATATATATATATATATATATATATATATATATATATATATATATATTATATATAATATCACCTCTGGAAAACAAAGGTTAGAGGCCTACAAATTTCCATCAGAGTTCTGAGAATGTCGGAATCGTGGTCAATTAATGGTCGACATCTATCGATGCAAGGCGCTTCAAAGTGATCAAGTCTAAGGAAGTTAGGAAAACAGATAAAGGGAGTGTGTTACAGACTTTACCAGTAGAGTAGGTATAAGATTGAGCATAATGGTTAAGTCTGGGGTCAGAGAGTTGGACAGAGAAAAGATGAGACTTTGTAGAAAGACATGTCGTACGAGTCCTTCTCAATGGAGAAGTTATGCGACGGGAAAGTTCAGAAGAGCATGTCCATTGTAATAGCGATAGTATAGAGAGAGAGTGATGCAGCAATTCCACGGACAGAAAAAAAACTGGTGGGAATTAGTGAGAGTGGAAGAGTTGATAAGAAGAAATTACCTATACCCTACCTTTTCAAGAAAAGCTGTAATGGAACCACCCCAGATGTGCAAAGCGCACTCCAAATAGGAGCGAACAGCACACCTATAAAGAACAAGCAACTAGAGTGGCGAAAAGAAATTACAAAGGCTTCTCAGAACATCCAATCTCTTAGTAATGTGGTCTTTCCAAGAAAGATCACGATAAAAATAAACACTGAGAATATTAAGGACAGATGAAGGTTTGAGATGTGGGTTTTTGGAAGATGTTATAGTTGTGGAAAAGGTGGTCTCAAATAGGGAGATGGAGGAACTGAGCCTTCGAGGCATTGAAAACAACCATGTTTTATCTGCCACAATATATGTAATAATTGAAAGATCATAGGAGAGTTGCTCCAAGGCCACCTTACTTGCGTCAATTAACTACTGTTACACATCAGCCAAAAACGGTGATTTTGATCAAAACCAGGAAAATCACTTGTAAATTTAAATGATTTTCAAAATTACTTTCTAAAAAATATAATAGTGCACTGAAACATGTATTTGTTGTAAAACAAAAAGCTTTATAAACTAAAATACTTTATAAGTGAAGAGTAATTAAAATATATGAAAAAATAATTTTAAATTTAAATTTTTGTTTTGTAAAAGTTAAAGAACTGTTTTAAAAGCTTAAAGGAGGTATGTTCTAAAATTCATTTCGTTTTCCATTCGCCTTTAATAAAACGAGATGTTCAAATTTTGCATCAGAAAGACTGTGTCCTCTTAGAGTTGTGAATCATTCCTGCAAATGAAAACAATCTTTCTACAGGAGATGATGATGGGAGAAAAGTATTGTAGCATTAAAATACTCTCAGTACATAGAGTTGTGAATCATTCCTGCAAATGAAAACAATCTTTCTACAGGTGATGATGATGGGAGAAAAGTTTTGTAGCATTAAAATACTCTCAGTACATAGAGTTGTAAGTCATTCCTGCAAATGAAAACAATCTTTCTACAGGTGGTGATGATGAGAGAAAAGTATTGTAGCATTAAAATACTCTCAGCACATAAAGTTTTCGTCGTAAACAAGGCACATTTTTACTTGTGTAATGAAAATAGTTCAATACTCCAAATCTTCTTTAATATGAGGAACTGTCGATGAATCTAAGGATTTGAAGAAGTCTTCTCCACTATCACTGCATCTTTCTTCCATGTCGACAACTGAAGTTGTGATCTTTATTACAGCTATTTGTCTGTCATTTATTCCTTCATTACAACAAGAAGAGGGATGTGACAATGAGGTAATTAATTATTACAGGTCACAGGAACATAGTAAAGTTATCGATGGTTTTCTGGGAAATAAAAAAAGCTCAGAATATATCTCACATGTAAATGAGCTTATGAAAAGCTTCGAGAAAATGGGAGCTCGCATGTCGATAAAAATGCATTTTCTCCATTCACATCTTGACTATTTTCCGGCAAACTGTGGAGATTATAGCGAGGAACAAGGTGAAAGATTTCACCAAGACATAAAGACGATGGAAACAAGATATCAAGGACGCTGGGACATCAACATGTTAGCTGACTATTGCTGGTGTCTTAAACGCGACGAACCCAAATCGGTTCACAAACGGAAATCATCAAGGACTTCGTTTCTTGGAAAATAGTTCCTTGGCACTCTTGGGTAGGCTCATAAGTAGTGTGTAAGTTTAAATTTAATTAAAGGAAAGTCGAATTGAGTTGGTATTTATTTTTTTCCTAGTTTACAAGTAATTGTAATTTATTAAATAACTTTGATATAAATAACGGTTTTATTTTTTAAATTACCCATTTCTAAAAGAAGTAGTGCGCTGTACCTCAAAAACCAGACCTGATTGAGCAAAATGAATGTCATATTTCAATTTAGAAGGACAATTTCGTTAGGAATCACTTAAGAAAACCCCAGGAACAGAAATTTTTTTTTTTCAAATGCAGGCCTGTGAATTAATTATTGATGTTTCATCTATCATTCACTATCAGAAAGCAATTCTTTGAAACTGGATCAAATCCAAAATCAAGGCATAAGACAAGCAGTGGAAGCTCTAAAATGTACAAGAGTTGATTTTCTGGAGCCAGAGGCTCGTATGATGCCATTAAATATAAGACGCACATTATTAGGACTTAATTATATTTCCAGCAGACTTTATAGGTATGATCACCCAGTAAGTAAGTTTTATAATGATTACTATATTTACGATTTCTTTAAAAATAGACCTTATCAGTTGTCATGTTGTGGTAGAGACCTACCATACAAAATGTTTTATTCCAGGTGATGGTATGCTTTGGTTTTGGTTTTTATGCTAATTTATTTAACAATGAAGAAAATAATAATGAGAAAAATAATTAAGTATAATATTTAAAAGGAAAGATAGATTGAAAAGGTTAGAAAATGTTATAAAGAAATGAGAAAGATACCGAAGAGAAAATCAGAAGTGAACTAAATAAGTAAAGGATAAATACAATATGCAGACCAAGTCTAGCCTAGGGTCAACAAATTAGGTCTACAAATTTAAACACACAGAAAGTTTAGAAAATTGAATAAAATCAATAAGGTGATATATTAGTCATATATTAAGATTGCTCTCTAATTAAGAAAATAACATGAAAGAAATGTAAACATACAAAGAAATTAATAAACATAAGAATTAGGAAAAGATATATAAAGTTAAGACCAAAATGGCGCTCAAGATTTCAGGAAATAAACAACAAACAGAGTCCGTTACCGAGTTGCCAGAAAGAGAAGGCGAAACCCGAATTTTAGCAACTCGCTAAAATTGAAGCTTCCTGATTGGTTAAGATCAAAAAATGACAACCTATGATAGATGCCAGAAGTCAGTCTGGAAATTCTTGGAACAGGAAAGACATTCTGCTCTCGATCTTCGTTCTGATAAGTTAAACACGAAATTTGTTCTTGAAAAATAAAATGTTGAAATTTACCATCGTATTGTAAGTTCAATAAGATAGATTTTAAATAAGGGATTTATACTTCCCATAAGTGAATATTTAATTTGTCTTGCGTTTTTATTAAATATTATAAGTTACCGAACTCTTTGGAGTATTATAAGTTATCGAACTCTTTGGAGTATTATAAGTTACCGAACTCTTTGGAGTATTATAAGTTACCGAACTCTTTGGAGTATTATAAGTTGTCGAACTCTTTGGAGTATTATAATTTACCGAACTCTTTGGAGTATTATAAGTTACCGAACTCTTTAGAGTAATTTAAGTCAGATTCGATAAGATTTATAATTTATCAAACTCTTTGGAGTACCTTAACAAGTCAAGTTACCTGAAACTATTACCAGTTACAAAACTCTTTGGAATAATTTTGATACGTCCAGTTAAATAAAGCTATCTATAAGAATATTGATTGATGCTAAGAAACATAATTATTTGAAACATAATTGAAATAAATTAGCCTTATTTGCACTCCGCTTTGAATAATAAACTTAATAGTTTATATTATAAATTTATGAAATAAATATAGAAATATTTTATCGATCGAAATAATAGTTTGTAATTATAGTAGTTGATAACATTGAATTAAAATATTTTATCTGAATTGTGAAATAAGACTGGAGTTTTGGTATTGTTTATCTTGAACCTTTTATATGTCTAGTAATAATTATAAATTAAGAATATTTTGATATCGTGAGTTATTTTTGAAAAATACGTCCGTTAGAGAGTTGTTAATTGAATTCTCTTGCATAACAGAAAACAATTTTGGTTTTTGAACTTCGTTTGCTTGATCAATAGGTTTATAACTTGTGAGTTATTTTCGGTATTTGCCGCAACTTAAGGTTGTTGTGTTTTGGGATTTGCCTAGTAGCGATTTAAATAAATGAATTTTTGTAAAATAGTTTACTTGCAATATAATTGAATTGTTTTGGAATTTACGGGAACCAATTGAACTTATTAACACCTACAATAACTTAGAATAAATATTTGACATTGTTCCGTTGTATTCGTAAATACGTTAAGTAAATTGAATCTTTTATTCAATTTTTGTATATGAACATCTATAAAATAAGTTTGCGATTTTTGGATATTGATACATCACGTTAAACATTTTAAATAATTTTAATTGGTTTACATTGTAACCCTTTTTGAAATAGTCTTCGAGTTTCCTTATAGTAATCGTAAGCAACGTTGAACATTGTGAATATATTGATTGGTTTACACGTGAAATTGATTGAAATAATTCTTGACATTCGTAAACAACGGCCAACAATTTAAATAGTTTTGACTAGTTTATACCATGATATCTTTTGAATGCTTTTAGCTCTTTCCTTTTAATAATAGTAAATCACGTTGGACATTTTTGATCTTATAATTTGTGCATACCGTAGAATCATTGAAATATTTAGAATTTATTCTTCAATATAAGTGAATAAATTTTCAGTTCTACTCAATAATTTAAATTAATTAGTTAGTCCTATAATTGAGAAAATATTTCTTGAGTATTTTATGAATAGTATTGTAAGGTTTTGATTAAGTTTCGCATACATATCGGTTGACGTTTTAACGTTGCCAAGTCTTTCAAGTGTTTAGAATCATAAAAACAAGTAGGGAATGGAGATTCAATTACGAAGTATTGAGAGTTATTGATGAACGATAAATAAAACGAAGATAAAGTAATAAGGATAAAAGAAATAATACTCAAACTATTTTAATTAATAAAACAAAGTATAAAGGTTTAATTAAGGTCTTTTAGGGTGTTAATAAGGCTAATAGCTCTCGTTCTGGAATATATTTAGTGAACATAATCGGGAAATAAGAGAATCTGAAAAAGACAAAATAGAAAATCAGTAAACACAACGCAACTTTCGAATAAGTAATATTTCACTATACGAATAAAAACTCAATTGTGTCGTAATATCTACTATAAGCTACGAATAACTTTTTGGTGCCATGACCAGGATAGACACCTCACATATCTGGTGCCAAGAAAAGAAAAGACTCTGAAAATTTGACAAGAATACAATGGCGTATAGCATACTCATACCGGATGATTTGTTTCCAAACAATAATGAAGAAGAACAAGGACAACAACAAACGTCAGCACGACGACAACAACAACAATCAACACCAGTTCAAAGGCAAGAAAGAAATGACAGAAACACAGAAACAAATCCACCAGATACAAGAAGCAGAATGGGGGCCAGTTACCAGTATACACCAGGACAACAATACACCCCACCACCAGATCCATTTGTGCATAATCAATTGTATTACCGGAGAAGTGTAATACCACCACCGTTGAAGTTTTGTATGGAACAAGGTCACGATTTCGAGAAATTTTTAATGGATTTTGAAATATACTGCGAGCACACTTACCCAGATTTAACTGATACATGGAGCAGAGTTATGCCTAAATTTCTGGAAGGAGACATGCTGGAAGCATTTAACAGTATCGATGGGGGAAGATTGCCTTACTATCAAGTAAAAGAAGAGCTTAGAGTTATTGGACAAAGAGCTTCAGCAAATAAAGATAAATTAATGGAAAGGTACTGGACAGCAACAAGAAGAGAGGATGAAAATATTAATAACTACTCAATGCGTTTGAATCAATTGGCTAGATTGGCCGGTATGGATATAAAAAACTATATGTTTAAAGAAATGAAGAAAATTAAAATTTTAGATGCCTTAAAGCCAGAACACGCAGCCAAAGTAAAATATACTGCTATGTCAGAACCAGGCATAAACATAGAAAGAATTGTAGAACTGGCCAGTAATGCAGAAATGTGTTTTGAAGGAGAGATAGAATTTAGAAAGTCACAAAGAGAAACAAATAAGAAAGTGCAGGAACCTGAGAACAGTGTAAAGAATACCCAACAAGTTGTATCCACAGTAGATACAAAAGTCAGCAAGAAATGCAATTTTTGTGAAAAGGAAGGACATGTGGAAGCTGACTGGTACAAGAAAAATAAAAGCTGTTTCTGTTGTGGCAAACCAGGCCACATGATTAAAGATTGTAGAAAAAGAATTGCACAAGAAAGAAATAGGGAACAAAGAGGACAAGCAGGTAATGGAAACCAAAGAGAACAAACACGAAGTGAACAAGCCGGCACTTCAACTAAAAGAGAACAACCACGAAGAGAACAAAACACAAATGTTCCTAAATATCAATGTCCATATTGTGGTGAAGACCATTTAATGAAAGATTGCGAAGAATATCAGAACTCAAGAAGGAGACCGGCGGAAAACTAAAGAATCCCTCAACCGAGCAGGGTGGTATTAAGGGAGTAAAGACAAGCCTTGCACCTAGGGATATAGATAAAAGATTGTACTTAGACATTAACATAAAAGGAGCAAACATAAGAGCTTTAATTGACACTGGGGCCCAACTCAATGTGATTAACTCCGAAATAGCTCAGTTATTAAAAGAAGAAATACAAGATACAAATATTAAAATAATCGGAGTTCATGGAGATATAGAGGGAACTGAAGGAGAAATGAAGTTATCATTCAGATTAGGACAATATCAGATAAAACAAGAAAGCTTCATTGTTAGTAAAAGAATAACGCAGGAAATGATTCTTGGAATAGATTTTTTGAAAAGATACTTTTTGGAACTGGACTTTGAAAATAATAGACTGGTTTGTAGACCAGATAATGGAAAAGAAATAATAGTGTGCAATTTTAGATACAATCCAGTTCCAATAAGCCACATTAAATTAAAACTAAAGAATAATGCACACATACGATCGGGATACATACAAAGAATAGAATTAATGTGGCCAGATAATGTTGAGGAACCCAGATTATATAGCACGGAGGTTACTGGATTGAACACACTTAGAAAGAAAGGATTGTTTATATCTAATACTGTTAATAATGGCAAGAAAGCTTACCTCAATGTTATAAATTTGGGGGATGAAACATATAGAATCAATAAAGAAGATCTAGAGATAACAGTTATAGAATTAATTCAGGATGGAAATACGTTAATAGAAATTGATGAGTTATCAGGAAAAGAATATGAAGTAGAACCAGAAAATAAAAAATTGAGATGGGAGGAAAGATTCACACTAGATAAAACAGACCTTAATTTGGAACAAAAAGATCTTGTATGCAAAACCTTAGAAAATTTTAAAGACATAATTAGTAAAGATGATAACGACGTGGGCTATACTACTAAAATGAAACATAAGATTAAATTAAATGATTACGAGCCCATTCGTCAAAAAGTGAGGCGATTTAACCCGAAGGTGCAAGAGCTTATGGACGAAGAGTTACAAATATTAGAGCAACAAGAAATAATTAAACCATCAAAGAGTCCCTGGAGTAGTCCTATAGTACACACAGTTAAGAAAAATGGCAAGATCAGGGTTTGTATCGATTATAGGGCTCTCAACCAGAGGACAGTTAAGGACAGTTTTCCACTACCTGCAGTAAATGATTGTATTTACAATTTGAAAGGAAGTACTTATTTTAGTCTTCTAGATATGACGAAGGGATACTATAACTTGGCCATGGAAGAAAAATCTCAAGAATTTACAGCTTTTACTACTGCCTCTAAGCATCTGGAGTTTGTGCGTTTACCTATTGGGCTCTGTAATTCGCCAGGAACTTTCCAACGTCTCGTCAACCTCATGATACAAGATTTCTCGAAAAATCAGGTTATGGCCTACTTAGATAATATTTTGATACTTGGTAGAAATTTTGAAGAACATCTAAATAACCTGAGTCAAGTTTTGGAAAAGTTGCGTGAGTTGAACCTAAAAATAAAACCAGAAAAATGTAACATCTTTCGAAGAAAAGTTAAATTCTTGGGGCAAGAAGTTAGTGAGGAAGGTTTATTACCATTAACAGAAAATTTAGAAGCCATACAAAATGCCCCAGAGCCCAAAACGGTAAAACAAGTGCAAAGTTTCCTGGGAAGCGTAAATTATTATAAAAGACATATTCCTGATGCAGCCAAACTGATGAAACCTTTGTCTCAATTAACAACTGGAAAGAGTATAAAGTGGACTCTAGAATGTCAGGGAAATTTTGAAAGATTAAAACAAGCTCTAATAAAACCACCAATTTTAGCCTTCCCAGACTATGAAAGTAAACAGCCATTGGAACTATACGTTGATGCCTCTGGGACAGGTGCAGGAGCTTGCTTAAAACAACAACAAGATGGAGAATTAAAAGTAATAGCATATGCTTCAATGTGCTTTGGAAGTGCACAGAGAAATTATAGTACCCTGGAAAAGGAATTAGCCGCATTAAGATGGGGAGTAAAAGTGTTTCGCACATTTTTAATGTGCCGAAGGTTTGTCATCTGGTCCGATCACCAACCCCTTACATATCTTCATAACATGGCCGGAGTAAATGCAAGAATTGCCCGGACATTAACAGATCTCGACGAATATGATTTTGAAGTTAAATACCTACCTGGAAAATTTAACCATATAAGTGATTTCCTCTCCCGGTGTGTTCCAGCAAATAAAGAGGAAATAGAAATTGAAGAAGATATAGTCCCAGTAGGATTTACTGTGAAAGAAATTAAAGGCAGCGGAAACGCTCTGTTCGAGGCAATCGCTATGTTTTTAATGAACGATGGAAAAGCTCATAAGATCCTTCGTGAGCGTGCGGTTAATGAGGTAAAGAACAACTTAAAGACCTATGGGTTAATTGACAGCAAACAAACAAGACAAAATCTAAATCGAATGAATATCTTGGGTACTATGGTCAGTTCAGAGATTGTAGAAGCTTGTGCCAGAATATATGACATACAAATAAAAATTTATCATGCTAAAGATCAGTATGTGTCATATAATGATAAAGGAAAGAAAATTTTCTATATCCCAAGTATGCATGGAGTTCACTTTAATTTACTTGAAAAAATCCCACTTAAAGAGAATTTTGAAAATAAAATAGACGAAGTGAATTGGTTTGACAATTTTGAAGAGGCTGATATTTTAAAGGAGGTTGTATTGTTTGATCTGGAAAACGAAGAAGAGGATGTGCAAGAAATTGAACAGGAAACAATAGATTCAGAAAATGCAAGTTCTCTAGATACTAGTATGAATGAAACAATAGAAAAAGATATATTAGATTTACCTATAAGGAAAACTACTTTGAAGTATATGAGAAATGAGGAACAATTGCAAGAGGAGATTAAGAAAAGACAAATTGAGGATACGTGTCTACAGGATTTAAAAATGATTGTGCAAGAAAATAATACGATGCAAGAACGGATAGAAGAACTGAAAAGGACAAGATATTTAAAAAGATATACAAGATATTTAAGAAACATAGTTGAGGGGGATGGAATTTTGTATTACCAAGGAAATGGAAAAGATGTCCCACTTGTCGGGTACGATGACTTAAAAAACCTGATCATCGATTATCATAAGAATAATTATCATCCAGGACGAGATAAGCTAATAAACAAGGTGAAAGAAATAACCTGGAATGCTCATTTACGAACTATAAGCGAGCAAATTACCTGAGTATGTATCAAATGTCAGCAGCGGAAAATATTACCAGCTCGGCAAAAGCGACCACCAACTTTTAGAATACAGGCGAAAAAGCCTTTCGATGTGGTCGCTGTTGACTTAATGGAAATGCCTAGAACAAAATCCGGCCAAAAGTATATTCTTGTCGCTGTTGACATGTATTCCAAGTGGACGTCTGCCGTGGCCATTCCTGATAAAACAGCAACTACGGTACTAACAGCATTTAAAAATATGATTGCAACCTTTTTAAAAGATCCTTTAGAAGTTCAATCAGATAATGGGAAAGAATTTACTAATTATTTGTTTGAAGAGTTCTTGAAAACTAAAGAGGTAAAACATCGCTGTACCGTGGCCAACATGCCGCAGACCAATGGCCTCGTAGAAGGAGTAAACCAGACCTTACTCAACATGTTTCGAATGATTGATAATATAGATGAATGGGATACAAGCTTGCCCGATATCGTGGCAGTATACAATCATCACAGAGAACTCGGAAAGACTCCAGCTAACATCTTTTTAAGCAATGTGGAAAAGAAACCGATAAATGACAAGACTTGGGAAAAAACACTGAAAGATTATGAACCATATAGGTTGAATGACTTGGTTGTCAAGAAAATTATCCTTAAAGGTCACAATGTAAAAAATAAGTTAGCTAAAAAATACCATGGACCATACAAAGTAATCAAGACATATGAAAACGGTGTGATGTATGACATTCAACATCAGTATAGAAATACGATATTATATAAAATACATCACAAGCACCTTAAAAAGTGGCATAAAACTCCTGAAGAACTAAAAGGAGTCAATCAAGAAACGATTTAGAGGACAACAAGAGTGATACCTCACAACATGATTTTGAAGGATTTGCTAAGGAAAACCAAACTATGTTTAGAGTGAACTGGGAGAAAGTGTCCAAGTATAACATTCAATTACAACATAATCAAGACACTAGTAGAGAAGTACCCCGAGAATCAGAAAGATTCAACTCGTTCGGTACAAATGAACAATCGGCAGTGTCTCAATATCATGCCACTTACAATATGGAACCATGGATTCACGATGAATTAGCAAATAATAGATCTACTCGAAGAATACCCCTTACAGATGCCAAGAGTTCAAGAGTATGGAGGGATCTGGTGGAACTAGAGGGAAATGGCCTTGTGTCGAGTGGATCATTTGAGTTTTCCGGATTTTAATGGTAAGGTGATGGGAAATGATAGTTAAGGTAAATAAGAAAGCAAAACCAAGACGTATTTGCTTTAGGCGCTTCGTAAGTTACAATTTTGTAATGAATAGGATGTTGAATTATTTAATTGATTAATTTATATGTTTGTGTTTTAATAATGATTTCAGATGGGGAGGTGTACTCGCTTACCTGACTTTTTGATTTTTGTCATAGTATAATAATATTTATTTCACCGCATAAATTTTAATCATGTTTTGCAGATGTTGTTGGAGATGCTGTTCCAGAAAGTATTTATTTTAATGTAATTGATTTGTGTTTTAAATGAATTTATTGTCTTTGTAGATTATGGAGTGGGGTAACAAGAATGTTGTAGCAATAGGAGACAGCAGGGTTGAAGACTTACAACACACCGTTGAAGGATGGAAGCCAAAGAATTTGAAACTTTACAGTACAGCCGGGATGAATATGGAACGAGCTATCATCAAAGTTGACGAGGTTTTAGAGGAAAATGTCCTAAATGAACAAGAACCAATTGACATCATAATTATTATGTGTTTGCATTGTGAGTTTACGAAATTAACCACCTGGAAGGATATCGGATGTAATATAATGGTCCCAAATAACAACTTAAACATCCTGGAATTAATTGAGAAAATAAAGGATAAATTGATTGAATGGAAAAGAGCTCACACATATTGTCAAATAATCATTACGGTTCCATTCATTCCAAATTTTGGACGGTATAACAACAGTAGATTATATAAGAATTTAAATCCAAATCGAGTAAAACAGGTATATAATTACACTCATAGTATCAATTTTAATCGACAAATGAAAATTTTATTGGACAGATTTTTTGAATGCTGGAATTCCAGACTGACACCGAAACCCCTGGCCTTGACCCGCATGGAATATTTTTCAACCAAACAAGACCTAATCAAAGAACAGCAAGACCTTTTCAAGGCTCTACCACGGATGGTCTCCATTTTCTGGGGTCCACGGTAGGAAAATTTTGGAAACTCCTTAAAGTCCATAATGAATATCTGAATAAAAACCCTGGAAAATCCTACAGTGCCGGGAATAAACAACCAGATACAAGACCTTCTCTAGTGCAACAAATGACAGAATTAAGTGTAAGACCCAGGAGGAACATAAGGGGACGCGTGAATAGGCAACCAGAAAACAGGCAAAGATCCAATCGAGGCAACCTACATAATAGACAAAGAAGAGAACGAGATTTTGTACCATCCTCAAATAATCAATATGCAAGACATCAAGACCATAGAAGAATTGAAACCGATAATCGGAGAGTAAGAGGTGATGATTTGCGAATGATAATACAAAACAGACAGAATCAGAGAGACTATGCTGCTAGAAATTCAAGAACGATGACAATAGAGACAAGAACCTTCTATAGAAAGATAGCTCGTAGATTTTAAACAGTCAAATCCTTCATCCCTCATACCAACGATAACCTAATGAATACTTTGAGAGGGGTGTGTGGTAGAGACCTACCATACAAAATGTTTTATTCCAGGTGATGGTATGCTTTGGTTCTGGTTTTTATGCTAATTTATTTAACAATGAAGAAAATAATAATGAGAAAAATAATTAAGTATAATATTTAAAAGGAAAGATAGAATTGAAAAGGTTAGAAAAATGTTATAAAGAAATGAGAAAGATACCGAAGAGAAAATCAGAAGTGAACAAAATAAGTAAAGGATAAATACAATATGCAGACCAAGTCTAGCCTAGGGTCAACAAATTAGGTCTACAAATTTAAACACACAGAAAGTTTAGAAAATTGAATAAAATCAATAAGGTGATATATTAGTCATATATTAAGATTGCTCTCTAATTAATAAAATAACATGAAAGAAATGTAAACATACAAAGAAATTAATAAACATAAGAATTAGGAAAGATATATAAAGTTAAGACCAAAATGGCGCTCAAGATTTCAGGAATAAACAACAAACAGAGTCCGTTACCGAGTTGCCAGAAAGAGAAGGCGAAACCCGAATTTTAGAAACTCGCTAAAATTGAAGCTTCCTGATTGGTTAAGATCAAAAAATGACAACCTATGATAGATGCCAGAAGTCAGTCTGGAAATTCTTGGAACAGGAAAGACATTCTGCTCTCGATCTTCGTTCTGATAAGTTAAACACGAAATTTGTTCTTGAAAAATAAAATGTTGAAATTTACCATCGTATTGTAAGTTCAATAAGATAGATTTTAAATAAGGGATTTATAC
Organism: Armadillidium nasatum; assembly: GCA_009176605.1. Taxonomy (NCBI): domain Eukaryota; kingdom Metazoa; phylum Arthropoda; class Malacostraca; order Isopoda; family Armadillidiidae; genus Armadillidium; species Armadillidium nasatum. The sequence continues at coordinate 88,743 of SEYY01019647.1, forward strand.
TTCCCATAAGTGAATATTTAATTTGTCTTTGGAGTATTATAAGTTATCGAACTCTTTGGAGTATTATAAGTTACCGAGCTCTTTGGAGTATTATAAGTTGTCGAACTCTTTGGAGTATTATAATTTACCGAACTCTTTGGAGTATTATAAGTTACCGAACTCTTTGGAGTAATTTAAGTCAGATTCGATAAGATTTGTAATTTATCAAACTCTTTGGAGTACCTTAACAAGTCAAGTTACCTGAAACTATTACCAGTTACAAAACTCTTTGGAATAATTTTGATACGTCCAGTTAAATAAAGCTATCTATAAGAATATTGATTGATGCTAAGAAACAATTATTTGAAACATAATTGAAATAAATTAGCCTTATTTGCACTCCGCTTTGAATAATAAACTTAATAGTTTATATTATAAATTTATGAAATAAATATAGAAATATTTTATCGATCGAAATAATAGTTTGTAATTATAGTAGTTGATAACATTGAATTAAAATATTTTATCTGAATTGTGAAATAAGATTGGAGTTTTGGTATTGTTTATCTTGAACCTTCTATATGTCTAGTAATAATTATAAATTAAGAATATTTTGATATCGTGAATTATTTTTGAAAAATACGTCCGTTAGAGAGTTGTTAATTGAATTCTCTTGCATAACAGAAAACAATTTTAGTTTTTGAACTTCGTTTGCTTGATCAATAGGTTTATAACTTGTAAGTTATTTTCGGTATTTGCCGCAACTTAAGGTGGTTGTGTTTTGGGATTTGCCTTTGCTTGTTGAAGTTGAATTAGTAGCGATTTAAATAACTGAATTTTTGTAAAATAGTTTACTTGCAATATAATTGAATTGTTTTGGAATTTACGGGAACCAATTGAACTTATTAACACCTACAATAACTTAGAATAAATATTTGACATTGTTCCTTTGTATTCGTAAATACGTTCAGTAAATTGAATCTTTTATTCAATTTTTGTATATGAACATCTATAAAATAAGTTTGTGATTTTTGGATATTGATACATCACGTTAAACATTTTAAATAATTTTAATTGGTTTACATTGTAACCCCCTTTTGAAATAGTCTTCGAGTTTCCTTATAGTAATCGTAAGCAACGTTAAGCATTGTGAATATATTGATTGGTTTACACGTGAAATTGATTGAAATAATTCTTGACATTCGTAAACAACGGCCAACACTTTAAATAGTTTTGACTAGTTTATACCATGATATCTTTTGAATGCTTTTAGCTCTTTCCCTTTTATAATAGTAAATTACGTTGGACATTTTTGATATTATAATTAATTCATACCGTAAAATCATTGAAATATTTAGAATTTATCCTTCAATATAAGTGAATAAATTTTCAGTTCTACTCAATAATTTAAATTAATTAGTTAGTCCTATAATTGAGAAAATATTTCTTGAGTATTTTATGAATAGTATTGTAAAGTTTTGAATAAGTTTCGCATACATATCGGTTGACGTTTTAACGTTGCCAAGTCTTTCAAGTGTTTAGAATCATAAAAACAAGTAGGGAATGGAGATTCAATTACGAAGTATTGAGAGTTATTGATGAACGATAAATAAAACGAAGATAAAGTAATAAGGATAAAAGAAATAATACTCAAACTATTTTAATTAATAAAACAAAGTATAAAGGTTTAAGGTCTTTTAGGGTGTTAATAAGGCTAATAGCTCTCGTTCTGGAATATATTTAGTGAACATAATCGGGAAATAAGAGAATCTGAAAAAGACAAAATAGAAAATCAGTAAACACAACGCAACTTTCGAATAAGTAATATTTCACTATACGAATAAAAACTCAATTGTGTCGTAATATCAACTATAAGCTACGACAATGTGTTGGTAGATTGAAATGCTTAATGGCGGAATATGATCTTCCTATTCAGAAGTTAGCAAAAATTCCTCTAATACTCTAATAATTGATGATAGCCATCTAAATTTGACATTTGATGATGATTTTGTAAAGTAGGAAAAAAGTACAACTTCACATGAAATATATAATCTTTTATTTATAGAAAAGATTAATGCTTTACAGATACAAAATTACAATATAAGCTTTACAGATGGTTCCAAGATAAATAATGAGGTTGGGTGTGCATTTCTTTACAATGATCATATATTTCAATATTGTTTACCTGATTTTAGCTCAGTATTTACTGCTGAGGCATATGCGATATATAGATCCTTAATTTTTTTAAATTCTAAACCTCACTATAAATTGCCGATTTTTACTGATTCTTATTCAGTATTTCAGGCTCTTAAAAGTAATACTACACGCATTATTTAATTTATAAGATAAGAAATATTTGTAAATTGAACTGTAAGAAAGGTTTACTTATATGGATTCCAGGGCATGTGGGAATTAAACAACATGATAGAGAAAACATTGCAGCAAAAGAATCAGTTGTCCTTGGAATGCCAGTTAATATAAACATCTCCTTATCAGAATTTAAAAATAAAATATCTCAAATATGCAATCAGACATGGCAAAGTCAATGGGACAGGTGTAGGGGATGGTTACCAGCAATTAAGCCATTGATCCAGAATTGGAGTGATACATACAAATTAAATAGAAGAGAACAAGTAGTTCTGTCAAGATTGCGCCTTGGATCACCATTGTTTGAGAATATTCATTATTTTGAGAAATCAAGTGTAAATTTATGCTCACATTGTGATGTCAGACTGAGTGTTACACACATATTTATGTTCTGCCCTTTATTCATATAACAACGAATCTATTTAAAACAGAAATGTCAAGAGTTGAAATTATCATTTGATATAAATGTTTTGCTCTCGTCAATATTTCCAGAGGGTATTATAATCCAAATTTTAAAGGGCAGCAAAATATTCTCCAGCATATAAATATAATAATAATTATGATATTATTTAATCTCTTGATAAAAAATTTTAAATAGCAATACAAATGATAATTATTTAAACACAGAAAACAAGGAGAAAGAGAAAAAGAGGAGATGTAAAAATAAATATAGTGTGGAAATTAATGACGAAACTTGATTCCATGCAGGATTAAATAATACTATTGATGCTGAAAATCTAATTATGCATATAAATAGCTCTGATAATTTATTATTACTGTAAAAGTAGATCAATGAAATATGTGGATTAATATTATATATTCATACATCTGGTATTGTAGACAAATAGCTGTGCATGTGCCAATGTCCGCGTTGATGAGGAGCACATAAAATGAATTAAGAATTAAGAAAGAATTTCACTCACACACTTCTGAAATATTACTAATCACTCCTAGCACGAAAGTAAGCACTTGCTGCCGCAAACATTAACTCTCTTTCAAGTTATCCACCTATCGTGATTTTAGTGATTTTGATGTAGTTTCAAAATCAGTTAGAATTTTGTGATTTTAAATCAAAATCAAAATCGCGATTTTAATTTTAAAATTGAATTTTGATTTTTGAAAATCAAAATCGTACCAATCTCTGCATTTACGACAGATAAATGAGTTTTTGGCGTTAAGCAGAATAGGCTTTTCACGATTCTGGAATAAAATATTAGTTTCAAGTGTTTCTGTAGTTTGAAGACTACGGTTATTCCTGAAGGCATCATTCCTGCGACGAATAATACGAGAACAAGGAGAGTTAAATCAAGGTTTCTAGGTTTAGTAAAAGGGAAAGAATATGGAATGTACTCCTCCATGCCTAAGAGAATCACCTCGGTTACGCGCTCTGCATATTCCGAAGGACCCCTGTTTTTGTTTACTCTTTAAAGATTGTTCGGTAATTAAGATGTCCTTATAACTAAGGTGCGATTTAATAATATTAACCAAATGTTCATATTCACTCTTGTTAAGAGTTCTATTTATTTATTTATGTGTTTTAAATTTCCTGTTTTTCTTGAAGATGATCCAGAGAAATTAGAATTCTTCTCTACATTGGTTTCTTTTTAAAAGATGTTCATGTTGTTATGGTTTTAATTTTCTAATATATATATATATATATATATATATATATATATATATATATATATATATATATATATATATATATATATATATATATATATATATATATATATATATATATATATATATATAGTGTGTGCGATGGAAGGAAAATGTGTCATTTTTATTGATATATATATATATATATATATATATATATATATATATATATATATATATATATATATATATATATATATATATATATATATATATATATATATATATATATATATATATATATATATATATATATTGTGAGCATCATTCTAATGCTAATATTTTTAACAGGTAGATGTCATGTGGGATTCCCGATGAAGATAAATAAAAAATTATATTCTGAAAAATTGAAAAACAAATTGTAATTCAAGAAGAAGATGAGATAAACATCACTACCATAAAAACGCTGAGTGTTTTTTAATACTTTTACTCTTTTTTGTCTTATACATCTAAATGTTTTTTCTTTTTTACAGATAACTGTATAATAATAAAATAACAAGTAAAACATATAAATTAACATCATAAACTTTGAACTACACGTTGAACATTTTTATCATCATAAACTCTTTAATTGATAAAATAACCTTGTAAAGAGAAGGATTGACATTCTCGATATTGACATTATATTAACAAGTGAAACAACATCAACTACTTGCTTCACGTATGTATTATTCGCTTATCTTTTTCCTACACGAATATACTTACAACATCTATATAATATTTTTAATTTATTACAGTTCCGAGGCCGGAACTACTTCAACCATATTCAACATCTTCTCAACGATTATCAAGTACTTACATACTTATGTTCCCAAAGTTCCTCCATCATAAAAATTGACATTATTGACAATTAACTCGTCAATAACATTTCCTGTCAGTTTTGAACCAGAGCTCTAATCTGTTCAGCTCTTTCCTAAACCTTTCTCTAAGTTTGACCTTTTGTTGTAAAGAGTTTATTTTCGTCATCATCATCATCATCTATATGGTTATAAATAAAACACCTTTATTAATTCTTCGTGTTTTCTTTAACCTTGAACTACTGAAAAAGTTCTTGTTGTGCGCCCGTTGCATTTGCTCTTTTCGTAATCCAAATAGCACTCGCGGAACACTGGAAGTCATCTTTTCGCGAACGAAGATAGCAACATTACTCAACAACAGTTCGATTCCTGACATCGTCCATCACTCAAAGGCGAACCGGACGAATTGATCGAATCATCAATCAGAAGCTACCCCTCATCAGTGGATATAACCAACGGTGGGTGAAAAGTATTAAATTTTCATTTTTAATTTAATTTAACTATATTGTAATTTATTTTTCTTCTGTTTGGATATTCAAAGTTGCGCGATATTCCTTACAGAGAAAAATAATTGGCGACCTTGCCAGGATTACGAAAAGAGCGTTAAAAACCTTTATAACAGAGATGGCAGAAAACACAATGATGGATGACAACAAATTAAACGTGGACCAGCTGATTGAATTGGATACCCAGTTACCATTCAACACTAATGCTGCTTTCCACGCCAGAACATTCTGAAGACCAGAGGGGTGAAAACTTACCCGAAACTCAACCCGGGGATCAAAATGTGAAAGACCTGCTTGTGGAAGTCATGAGGTATACTCAAGAAGTTGATAACGATTAAGCAAGCAGAATCAAAATACTGGAGTTATTATCTGCTCGCTTCGATCCAGTTGTACCAACCACAACTATGATAGCTGCACCAACATCACCGGAACGGTCGGTTCGTCCAAAAGAAAGGAAGCCGTCGGTAGCAGTAGCTTGTGAGGTTGACGAAGGAATTCAACCACCGTCGCTACTTAATCTTATACCTCCAAGACAGCCGATAATGAACCCCACAAGTGCACCCCATATCTCAACCAGTACCATGACGGATAAGCAATTCCGGGAATTCGTACAAGAGAGTTTAGCTGCTCAGCAAGCTCACAACGCTATGGTTTCCCAGGCGATATCCATGATGGCACAAATGTTTAATAAGCCTAAATCTAACAAGGCTGTGCCACCAGCAAAATTTAACCCTGACACAGACCAAGACTTGAAAGTATTCTTCCGCGAATTCGAAGAATATTGCAACGTCCTGTACCCAACCCAGAAGCAGGATTGGTTAAGGCTCTTGGGCTCGTATTTACAGTCCTCATACCTCGCCCTCTACCATCAACTCCATAAGGCGGACAAGTCTTATGAAGAAATTAAACAGAACTTGCTTGATCTGTTTAATAACGAAGACAGGGTAAGACAAGAACGAGCAGTACATGATTACATGACTGCTAGTATGCGAAAAAATGAAACCGTCAGGATCTTTGCTATCCGTTTGTTGGACCTCGCAAGGAAAGCGTACCCCACCACTTCAGCAGAAGCTTGTAAAGAACATGAGACACTGCGTCAAGTGTTTCTGGCAGCCTTGCCACTTGCCATTAACAAGGAGATCACCACATATCTCCGAAATCACGAGTGGTTGTCTGGAACGAAAGTTTCCTTTGATCAGATTAGTTAACCTAGCGGATAGACATCTTCAGGACTTAAAGGGACATGCACAAGTACCCGTTCCTGAAGTAATAGACATCTCAAGGGTTGTGGCTGAATCGAGACCCCAACAGAAGTCATGGACGGATGTGGTAAAACGTTGGAAGAATAAATCTTCTAATTCCCAACCACAACCACAAAAGCCGGTTGAGAAACGGTCATCAGAACGAAAGGAAAAACGTCAAAAGAAGTCTACGGGAAACCGCAGTCCCAAATTCGTTAGGGACAAACCGCGTCGTAATGAAAGCGATAGCTCGAGCTCTTCGGGACGGTCGGATAACCGTAGACAGAATAATCGTGCGCGTAAAACTTCGCAACAACAACCTAACCAGTGGTGTAGTTTTTGCGATAAAACCACACACTCAACGGACACTTGTTATATTCTCAATAACAAGTGTTCCATCTGCAAAAAGAGTGGGCACTTGTCTTTCAAGTGTTTACAATATCAACCAAAACAACAGCAACAACGACGCCTTCCGGAAAATTGTCCCGTATGTAACCAATACGGTCATGTGGGCAAACATTGTCCGGAATGGAAAAACAGAAAACCGCGACGAGAAAGTAATTCTCCACCAGCTAGAAGAACTTCAAGATCTTCGAGACGGTCATCAACGGAGAATGAACACACCACTGGGGGTTTGCCGGCGCGAAATCAACAAGAGCGTCCTTTAAACTAATAGACCCCGTGACTGAGGGGCCGGTCACGGTTGAAGGGTTAACTACTCCTTGTAGGAGTCCCCCATTAGTAGCAGAGTTAACCTCTGATAGTTTAAAGGAGAATAAAAATAAGAGTGAAACCCTACATTCTACAATTTTCGAAATTACCTTTAATGGTAGCAGTAGAAGTAGTAGACTATCCAGGAACTTGTTTCCATTCCTTAATAGATAATGGAGCAGAGATTAACTTAATAAAAGAGAGCGCTGTTTCATTAATGAATGGTATACAACGATATCCATCGGTAGTCGCAAGGGTCACAGGCGTTGGAAATGCGCGAATTCCTATACACGAGTTCGTAATCTTACGATTAAGATTCGAAACGGGATATATTTCAACTTTGGAAGAATTTTATATACTTCCAGATTCCGCTATGGATAACTCCATGGTCATTGGAGTTACGCTTCTACGAGCAAATAACTTATTGCCCGATATGTCAACGTATCAACTTTTCCAGAGAACCGGAAATGACTTCGTGGTAATAGCAACAGACCCAACGAAATCAACATATCGGGAGGTCATCAACGCACGGAATGTGGAAATTCCCGCTAACCACTTCAAGATCGTAGATGTCGAAATGGCATGTCGAGGAACTAACTTTCCTACTTCGACAATGTTAGTGGAACCACCAGAAAAAGTAGAAGTGGAAATCGTAACCGGATTGGTTAATAGCGAAGAACCGTTTCGAATTGCTATCTGCAATAAGAAAGACACCTCACGGTTTATACCAAGAGGACAAGTGTTAGGAATCGCAACAGAATTACCAGAGAATAACGTAGAGGTTTCTATAAATAGGCATCAACTTGATTCAACACAACAATCAAGCATCGCTTATTGGACTCGCGACAAGATCATTGAAGAGTTCAAGATTAACGAAATTAACATAAATCAAGAGCAGAAAGAACAACTAATCAACCTTCTTCTACAATATCCTAACGTTTTAAGTATGGATGATGAAGACGTTGGATTAGCTAACGAACATCCAGCATGAGATTGAATTGGACACTAACATCCCAATTCATGTACCTGTTCGAAGGTTTCAAGGACCTTTAAATCAAGAAATTCAAGAACAGTGTGAAGAGTTGGAGAGAGGGAATATCATCAGACCCAGTTACTCTCCATATTCTGCTCCTGTGGTACCAGTACGTAAGCCTGACGGTAAACTACGGCTTTGTATTGACTACCGTGCCCTCAACAAGCACACAAAAGCAGATGCCTTTCCTTTGCCAAACTTGATTGACTCCATTTATAACATGAGTGGAGCCAAATTGTTTACTACTATAGATTTGGTAAGGGGGTATTATCAAATCGAGATGGCCGAAGAGTCAATAGAGAAAACGGCATTCTGGCTCACTACGAGTTCCTTAGAATGCCTTTCGGGGTAAAAGGAGGACCAGCAACCTTCCAAAGAGGTATGATGCTCGCCTTAGCAGGAATACCCTGGTCGGAAGTAATGGTATATCTCGATGATTTGATAATCCGATCAGAGACCTTTGACCAACATTTGAGCTCGATTGCGAAAGTGTTGGGCGCGTTACAAGCAAATGGTTTTAAGTTGAAGCCAGGAAAGACTAAATTATGTCGTGAAAGTGTTCAATTTTTAGGACATTTAATTGATCCAGAAGGGATACAACCAATAGATAAAAATTTGAGTGGAGTACTTAACTTTCCACAACCTACAACAATAAAACAATTACGGTCTTTCTTGGGTATGGTGAATTTCTATAGAAGACATATTCCCGATTGCTCAATAATTTGTAAGCCACTTTCGGCTCAAGTCGGGGGTAAAACAGTTAATTGGACTCCAGAATGCCAGAAGGCATTTGAGAAATTAAAATCAGCGTTGGTGGAGCCACCGACGTTGGCTTTTCCAGATTATAGCCCAACAGCTCCACCATTAGAACTACACGTTGATGCTTCGTCAATTGGAGCAGGAGGAGTCTTATCACAAACTATTGATGGCGTAAATCGACCCATATCTTACATCTCAAAAACCTTTTCCAAGTCTCAACTGAACTATTCGACAACGGAAAAGGAGCTTGCAGCATTGAGATGGGCAGTTAAAACTTTACGACCATTCTTGTGTTCGAAGAAATTCATTATTTTCACTGACCATGAGCCTCTGGTATATCTGAATAACATGGCGGCAGTTGACGGACGTATCGCGCGTACATTACGTGATTTAACTGATTATGACTATGACTATGACATCCGCTACATAAAAGGTAAAGATAACGTAGTAGCCGATGCGTTGTCCAGATCTCCAGTGGAGGTACTCCCAGAAGATCACGATGATCAACTGGAAATAGTCCCCATTGAGGAAGTGCAACCTTCAGGTTTCATTCCTGAAGGATATACAGTACATCTAATGCCAGGAGGAGGAAATTCCTTATTTCAATCTTTTTCTATGTGGTTGGAGGGGACACCTGATAACCATATGGATATTAGAGAAACCGTAGCGGAGGAACTGATCAAACACCCCGCTAAGTATCAACTTAAAGGCAGGAATATTACGAAGAAGCTGAAGTTGCTAAAATTACCTGGCCAACTTCCAATTCCAGAAGCAATATTAGCCTTTGCTAATATATCTAACTGTCTTGTACGAGTTTTCTACAATGACAACAATCCTTTAACTTATGGAACTCCTGGTGATGTCTGTAACTTACAAAATGTATCCGGTATACATTTTAACTATCTTGAACCATGCAAAAAGAAAAGCGTCAGAATAAATATCGTTAACATTTGTCACTTAACCATCGACGAACTTGATGAATTATTTAGCGCTGATGAAGAGGTAATACTTGAAGAACAATTTAAGGACAATGTTCTTCGCAAATTGAGAAAAGCATTGGATCCATACGAAAGCACAACTTTTCGTGAACATGGATTAGAAATCTTTCGTCCATATCGACAACATCTTTTCTTGTTTGGAGATTTAATCTTCATCCAAAATGATAACAATCCGCGAATGGTAATATCCATGCCTCTTCTAATTCGGTTAGTATTGGATCTACATTTACTGAATGGACATTTAGGAACACCGAAACTTATTGCATTGGTGAGAGAGGACCTATGGCATCCAAAACTTGCTAATGTAGCTAGTGACATTTGTAAGTCTTGTATGACATGTCAACTTAACAAAAATAATCCTACTGTGATTATTCCGCCTGTTATGAAAATAACAACGTCTTATCCGTTCGAATTGTTAGCAGTTGATTTGTTACAATTACCGCGAACTTTTCGAAACCACTCTTATGCTCTTGTAGCAATTGATCATTTCACTAAGTATCTCTTTGTCCTACCTATGAAAGATAAATCTGCGAAAACCGTCAGCACAACGATGAAGTTTAAACTTATTCCGTTTTTGCCGCGGGTCCCGCAGAAACTTCTTTCTGATCAAGGAACTGAGTTTACTTCTGTACTTTTTAAGGAAGTATTGGAAGCGTTTGCCATTGAGCATGTATTGGCATCTAGTCATCGACCACAAACGAATGGAGTTACGGAACGAGTAAATCGAACTATACTACAGACTTTGCGAATGATGATTCAACAAAACCCAACTGATTGGGATTTACAACTACCGCAAGTAGTTGTAAAATACAATAACACTTGGCATTCAGCAATCAAGTCAACTCCAAGTGACTTTTTAGTTCAACAACAACATTCGTGTGCAAGGGGAAATCCTTGTTTACGACAATATTGGAAGTCACCTGCTGAAAAATTTTCACCTCTAAACATTGGTGATAAAGTCGCGTATAAATCAATGTTTCAAGGAAATCTTGTAACGTAACAAGTTTAAACCTAGATTTAAGGGACCTACGTGATTACTAAAGTATACGACTCAACACTCGCATACGATATAGCCAAGTACCCAGTCGATGAAAGGGAAGGTGTCATACAGGCTCACTTCTCACAGCTCCGAAAATGGATTGATGTTCCCAGATATCTCTTACGAAATCCTTATTTCCGCCAACATCTACAGAATCAACAGAATCAACTTACACAACAGGATGAAGATTATCAACAGAATCATGCGGAAATCAACGAAGAACAGGGGGAGATATCAGATGAAGAATCATTACCGCCAACTCCAACGGTTTTACCTGAGGAGGACAGTGACGAGGATGACGATGATTTTTCATATCAACTTGCTGAAGAGGATCATCACTTGTTGGAGGAGTTGAAGAAGCGGCAAATAGAAGCTCAACAAGAGATATTTAGACTGATCGATAATGATTATTCGACCTTCTTGTCTGACTCATTTAGAGTTTTACAAGAATCTTTTGACAAAACTTTAAGAGCAAATACAGATTATCGGATTAACTCCGAATTGAACGAGTCAGCCGATATATCTAAAATAACTGACAAAAATACAACAAGATTTACACAAACAGATCTAACAATACCTCCGGAAGAAGAGGAGGAAGAAGAAGATCTGTTCAACTCAACAATAAATGAATCATTTGAAGGATTTTGCCCATTAGATTATTCGGTAGATCAGGATTCATTTGAAGGATTTGTGCCTAAGGCTCTTTCCCCTATAATGGAAGAACCTGATAGTTATTATCAACTGAATTTCAGCGATGAATTCAATGATAAAACGGCCGATTCTTTTGAAGGATTTGATCCGAAGGAGTTCTATATTGAGGAAAACTATATGGAACTACAAGGACATGTAGAAGCATCGCCAATGGAGGAAGAAACTCAGATGAACATCACCTGCTTAGGGATGGATTCAGGAAAACAAGAGCCTTCTCCACGACGACTGCGATCCCATGGAGACGCCCCACCACATGATTACGTCATGGAACGTCCACTAGAATATCGCCGACGTCACAAAAGTTAAGTTCTAGGGAATGACGTGCGCCGCGGAGTGTATTAAAGTGATAAAATAGTGCGGAATATTATAGTGCAGTTGTTGTGAATAAGTGTGATTGATATATAAAAATAAAATATCAAAAATGAAATATAATTCATAACACACAATCAACAACATATAAAATCCTAAATAACAACATGTTAAATACATTATAACATACATATTTCCACACTGACAAGCATTTTATTACACTCACTTCTTTACTACACTATTCTAAACTATATATTATGTTTAGTAATATTGAAAATAGTAGTAAAAAAATATAAATTCAAATATTTTAATATTCAATATTCAACTTTAATATAAAATTTAAAATGGATTCATGAATATATATATTCTTTAATTTCAATAAATAAAATTGTAAATATGCATAAATTATTGTATAAAATATTTTTATATGTACTACATATATTTTATCTTTCAGCATGGGAAGAACGACTGAGAGAATATTGGTGATAGGAAACTCTGTTGCCGGAGTGCTGGATAAAATGAAAGAACGGTTGCAACGGGTATATGATATTAACTTGTTCGTATCTTGCCATCCCGGCGCCGACTTACTGATGTTAGGGCAAATCCTCACACGTTTTCTGAAAACAAATGGACCCATGGATCAAATTTATATTTTCGGTTTGACATGCTCCATTTGGAAGAAAACGCCTCTAACTGATAATGATAATGATAAAACAATCCAGGTCATTACATGGAATCCCACGTGTAATTTGTCCTTTGTTCCTGTTCAGATGGACGCCATAACCAGAATTGCCACACGGTATAACCCTGCCGTTAGGGTATATTTGATCATTCCTATAATGAAGGACATAGCCACCTTCAATGAAACCTTTTTGCAACGTAAAGGTAGGAGTGATCTCATACCCTCACTCGAACAACATCCTCAGTTGCAAAGAGCCTATCTTAACATTAAGGCTCGTGAGGTGTTCGGGCAAACGTTGGCATTACAAGGTTCTGAACAACCTTGGTTTAAGAAGCGGACCTTTTCGATGAGGGCTGTTTTTGACCGCTATTATAACAGCAAAGGTCAAAGTAACCCTCATCATAAATTCTGGATGGGAGGATCGGACCGGTTGGATGCCGTGGATCTGTGTTATGATGGTCTGCATTACACGGAAACAACCTTTGAGGAAATGTTCGCTTTCTTGAGTTTAACCAATTTTCAACGGAGAGCTCAAGAAACCAGACCAGCTACAACACCCATCCCAACAACCACTACCAAGACCTCAGTGATTGTTGAGGAAGTAGAGTCAGTCCCCGGACCTTCGGGTATTCAAGGGCGACTAGAGTATCGTCCCAGTCAACCAGCGGCGATACCACCTACTCTACCTAAGCGAACCAAAGGTAAAGCGAAAACTTATTTTTCCAGGACTTTTGTAAATTCCATGGGCCTGAACGAACAACCTGCAACTGCCTCCGAGTCACCATCACCACGTGACGGAGGGAAAAACAGTAAAAAGAGGGGTTCGTCTATAGATTGTTCTACTTCCAAAACAAAGAAGAGTCGTCCAACCCAAACTCTTCCAACAAAATCAACTGCATCTACCTCAAAATCCAAGGTTAGAGGATTACGGAGGTTTGATAAGAGATACAGGATGCAGAGTGGTAAGGGAGATTCGAAAAAGGCGACGGTTAATACAACCCCCACTTCAACGTCGGATAGATCGCTTGAATATACCACCCTTACTACTATTCATGTGACCCAACTTTGGAAGTCCGCAAAAGAAAGGGGCATCTCCAAGGAGGTTGCTCTCAAAGAAATTAATCGTGTTTTCGAACAGGTGTCCGCTTTGGATCATCAAGATTAATTTCTTTCATTCTTTTGTAGGTTAGAGAGGTGAGATGTTATCTGGTTAATTACAGGACTTTCATCATTCTAATATTTATAATAGATCTGGTTACCTCCATGACATCAACTATCTAGAACACTCCTACTTGCCTTCCTTGTCTTTAAGGAAAGTTGGTCAGTCTCCGTTACCGAGACCAACTTTGGTAAGGGGGTGTGAGCATCATTCTAATGCTAATATTTTTAACAGGTAGATGTCATGTGGGATTCCCGATGAAGATAAAAAAAAAATTATTCTGAAAAATTGAAAAACAAATTGTAATTCAAGAAGAAGATGAGATAAACATCACTACCATAAAAACGCTGAGTGTTTTTTAATACTTTTACTCTTTTTTGTCTTATACATCTAAATGTTTTTTCTTTTTTACAGATAACTGTATAATAATAAAATAACAAGTAAAACATATAAATTAACATCATAAACTTTGAACTACACGTTGAACATTTTTATCATCATAAACTCTTTAATTGATAAAATAACCTTGTAAAGAGAAGGATTGACATTCTCGATATTGACATTATATCAACAAGTGAAACAACATCAACTACTTGCTTCACGTATGTATTATTCGCTTATCTTTTTCCTACACGAATATACTTACAACATCTATATAATATTTTTAATTTATTACAGTTCCGAGGCCGGAACTACTTCAACCATATTCAACATCTTCTCAACGATTATCAAGTACTTATGTTCCCAAAGTTCCTCCATTATAAACATTGACATTATTGACAATTAACTCGTCAATAACTTTCCTGTCAGTTTTGAACCAGAGCTCTAATCTGTTCAGCTCTTTCCTAAACTTTTCTCTAAGTTTGACCTTTTGTTGTAAAGAGTTTATTTTCGTCATCATCATCATCATCTATATGGTTATAAATAAAACACCTTTATTAATTCTTCGTGTTTTCTTTAACCTTGAACTACTGAAAAAGTTCTTGTTGTGTGCCCGTTGCATTTGCTCTTTTCGTAATCCAAATAGCACTCGCGGAACACTGGAAGTCATCTTTTCGCGAACGAAGATAGCAACATTACTCAACAACAGTTCGATTCCTGACATCGTCCATCACTCAAAGGCGAACCGGACGAATTGATCGAATCATCAATCAGAAGCTACCCTCATCAGTGGATATAACCAACGGTGGGTGAAAAGTATTAAATTTTCATTTTTAATTTAATTTAACTATATTGTAATTTATTTTTCTTCTGTTTGGATATTCAAAGTTGCGCGATATTCCTTACAATATATATATATATATATATATATATATATATATATATATATATATATATATATATATATATATATATATATATATATATATATATATATATATATATATATATATATATATATATATATATATAAATTTTCCGAAAAAAAAAAAAAAAAAAATTTATAGTTCAACAGAAAAGGGCATAAAACTTTTTTTTCCTAAAGCAAATATCAAAGAACGATACCTAGAGTTTGTAGCCAATAGAACTATGAATATGCAGTCAAATTTTCAGATCATTTGACCAGTGGTTTTTTCCCGCTATTCAAATTTTTAAATTTTCTAACCGTTATAGATACAGAAAAACTTCAGAAATCTACTTTTTTCTTAACGTTGAAATACATGTACTCTCCAGATTTGATAAAAATCAGTCAAGAATATATATATATTTTTTTTTTTTTAATTGGATCACATTTCATCCTTCCCTTATTGTATTGGAATATTTTGCTTGTGTGCACAAATTTAAAAAAGGATAAAAAAATTCGAAATTCTATTCCAATGCTGTCAACATTCAAGTACAACATTTTTTGGAATTGGTATTCAAATTTAAATACAATAATTATTCAATATTTTTTGTGACTCATTATGGTTCTAGGAAGGGCAGATATTGTTAGTAAGCCTTTCAGAATTTTTGCAAACAAGTTTATAAATATAAAAATTTCAATTTCAAATGAATTTTAAATTATAAAAATCCATAACATTTGTTAAAGCCTTGAATTTAGGGCCGTTGTGTGTTTTAAAGAACCAAATTTTTATTGTTTTTATTTCGCGGTTGGTATTCCTTTACAATGTTGTGGTAACCGTTGTTTTAAATTGGTGATGGTTTTAATGGTAATTTAAAGATTTTGATAATTAATTAAAGATTGCTTTTAAAATAGGGCCTTCCTACAAAATAAGGTAAATAACCTCAGCTCAGAATAAAAATCAGTAAGTAAAAGCAGAGAAACATAACAGACAAATCAGGTCTAGCCTAAACTCAGAATTAGGTCTGTAAGTTCAGATAATCAAGAAATCATGAAAATTGCATAAGATCAAGAAAGAAATAAGTTAAGCATACATAGATATATTGTTTCCGAATTAAGAAAATAATAATTAAAGGGGGTGAAAATCTACAAACAAAATACAAAATACAAAAGATAAGAAAAATATATCACGCAAGATGGCGACGATCATAATGAAATTGTAAAAAAAAGGATGTTCTTGAAAGTAGCTAGAAGCAGAGGTAAAAAGGGTATTTTCTTGAAAATCCCGAGAGAAAATGCTAAGAAATTTAGCATTTGTGCTAAAACCTAGCATCTAACAACGTTGCCAGAATTCATGGTCTAGAATTTTTGAAAGAAGAAGTCATTCCTTTTTGCAGCTCTCCACAAGTTGTGTTCGTAAGCGTTAAAGAAATTTTTGATCGTTGAAGAAATTTTTGAGTTTATCATATTATTGAGAAATCGGTAAATATAAGAACATTCACTTTATTTTAAAAGAGTACGAAGTTTGTCAAAATTAATTTAAATTATAATTTCTGCAGAGCCTTAGCTTTATTTTGAAATTATCTGACATACAGCAAAAGAATTAAAATTTTTAATTTCCGCAGAGCCTTCGTGAAAAGAATTTTTTTTACTTGTCCGATTGAGAGAAAGAGAGAGAGTGAAATATAGAGAGAGCATATGAAACTCCCCTTTTTTCGCTCTAATTTCTTAATTCCCCCAATTTTTATTCGGAGGTATGAAAATCCTTCTCACTTCCGTTTTTATACTCTGTTTCTTACCAGCAAATGCGACCTGTTTGCAATGAATCAGAGTCAAAAACGCCAAATAAATGTCGCTTTATCAAAAAAATAAAATATATATATTTATAAGACGATGGCTTATTTAAAATATATTTGTTTTTTATGTAATGTTAAATCTTCTCCTGCCTCCTCCGTCTTTGACAAAGGAACGATTACAAAGTCTACATCAATGAATAGATCTTTGTAAACACCTTTTAGATAGAAGGAAGTATGAGAGATTTACAAGGAAACAAAGGAAAGATGTTTCTATGTTTCACAATTGCCTAATAAATAGAGAAATATTTATTCGGCCTTTCTACTCGAATGTAGATAGATAGGAACAATGCTTGTTATTATCAAACTAGATTAATTTTTTTGTATGTGATACAACAAAACAAAGTTATACTTACATAAAATGTCTGCTACCCCGATAAAAACATGTATACTTACGAATATACGAAGCATACACAATACACTTATAAAGAAAAAAAAGGGTACACTTGCACAAAAAAGGTACACTTTATCAAAAAACCAGATCAAGAAGCTATGGCCTCTAAATTTTGTTAAAAGAGCACAGAAATGTAACAGCATTAAAAGAGTCCAAAATTGTGACTGTATTAAAAGAGCCCCGAATTGTGACTGCTCCACCCAAGCCTTTTAGGAAGCCCAAAGCTTTGGGTATCGCACTTAGTTACAAAAGTAGCAAAACAAAATTCCTTTGCAATAAAGTAACGTCATATAATAGTTGCGCAAGGAAAAGGTGAACTTTTCATAAACAATTTCAAGTGCTGATAAAAGGCTACTCTCCTCTCCCCATAAAATAAAACGAAGGAATAATAAATCTGCATAATAATAATAATAATAATATAATAATAATAATAATAATAATAGTCATTTGGTCACGATTGAAAAAATCGGCGACACTTCTCTTTATTTTGAAATTATCTGACATATAGAAAAGATTTTAAATTCATAATTGCCGCAGAGCCTTGGCTTTACTTCGAATTATACCAGCTTGATTACGATTATTGGAACTTATAATTTATAAAATCTGTGGTTTTGTTATTTGAAGAATTGATCTCATGATCTATTGGAGAATTGTTTTAGAGATTAATTTCAGTTTGGACCTTGGAAATTCATTTAATACATCTGAGCAACCACTAATAAGTTAAATCTGCGTCATTAGTAAATTAACTTCATCTAAGTTATGTGGTGATTTACCGTAACTACTTTACGAGATTGAAGCAAGGACTCAAACCCGTTGGACTTTGTAAATAAATTGATCATCGATATTTGAGGATTTATAAACGAATAATAATGTATGAATAAATTATATTTATTTAATTAATCATGATTGTTTAAAAGAGAATTTATGTATTTTCTGAATTTTACAAATTAGTATTAAGAAATAAGATATCGATTTTATATTTCGTTTGTTCTAAGCCTTTGAGAAATTGACTTGCTGAATATAACCTAATAGGTGATTAAAATAAAAACAGGTTGGTTTGAATATTATTTTTACGTCTTAAAACGATTGATGATTATAAATTGAATTACCTAATGGGGGATTGACTCTACGAAAATATTTTAATAATCGATTTTTAATTAAACCACCGAGTGTACAAATTTTACAACTAATTTTCACTTGATATAGTGAACTTGAATTAAAAGGAATAAGGTTAATAGTTATACCTTGTTCTGGACTTAGAAAATTTTGACAGGTTATTAGTCCTCAAATACAAAGGACTTAGATATATTGAATAAAATTGGTCATAGTAATCTACCGTAACTATAATTTAATAAATATTGTAATTTAAACAATACATGAACTTGACTTAAAATAAATTGGAAAGTATAATTTTTATTTGAAACAATAATTGCTTGAATAGTTAATTAATTATTTGGTGATTTTAGAACTTGATGATAGAAAATTCGAACAATTTTAATTATAGCTGTAACTTTGAAAGATATTTTATTTTAAGTTGTAAGGTTAAATATTCTACAGTGTATGACACTTTGATATTTTGCCTTCGATTGTTACACACATTCTATCTTTGTAAACGAAACTTTTTGCGTTCATATAAGGCATTCCAGTGCAAATACGGAGAGTGCCACTATTAGCAATTAAATACGATTCAAGTTGCAGCAATTACAAATAATTACGTGCAAATAAAAAAATAAAAAGAATATAGGAATTTATTTAAGGCAAAGCAATTATGCAGGTAAAATAAGTTTATTATATAAGACAAAAAAACTTTTAAATTACACAGACAGGAAACATTGAATAACGAAAGCAAACAAAATAGAAACACTGCAGACATTGCATAATAGACACAGGCATCTGAAAAGAACAAAACCATTGTTGGCATTGAACACTGATTAAAGGAAACATACATATCTGAAAACAAAACTTAAAAAATTTTAGAAAAAATATATCTGGGCTTATTTTGAAACGCAAGTATAAAAAAGAACACAACGCAAACCTAGTACGAAATAAACTACGACAATGTGACAATAAGACGCTGAATCATTGGTTATCTAAGTTAAAAGTACGCGTCATTTCAGTGTCTGATTTTCCTTTTATCACCAGCACTCACATGGTCGGGGATACTGGGGGCAGAGTCCCCCTTTGACTTTTAAACATGTGCCATGCATTTACGTTTTTTACTGTAGTACAGCAATAATATTACGATAATTTCTTTAATATTACTATTTTCTGGAGAACGTTGGCGACGTTATTACTCACGATTACCAACTACTTTTTTCATTCGCAGAAAACAAACTAGCATCGGTTCTCTAAAACACACATCTGAATATAGTTGGTACTAAAATATCTGAGTACTTTAAATTTTACACAGTAAATTCCATGTATTATTCTGAAAAATATCTGGCTTTAGTTTCCTATATAATTAGGAAATAAAGGTTCACATATACATCAGATGTATAACTGCAGTATTAATGTTTTTCTAATTTTAATGTCCTTTTAGAAAGATCTCTGACTGGTTGGAGGCATTAACTTAGAAATAATATCGCTGGAGACAGATCATGTTACATCCCTATGTATATAAATTAATCTATATTTTATAAATTATACTATATTTACTTATTTTATATCAGATATTCATATTTTATGACATTTGACGAGGACTGAACAATGACAAAAGTTTTTAACTAAAGTCATTCATAACACAAAACTTTGATACAAGTTCTTTAAATATGAAAATAGTTTTAGAAAAAAACTGATGTAAAAATATTAAGCGACAGAATAACAGACTATGTAGGGGCCCTCACACTGGCAAAAATTTTGCACAAAAATTTGAAGATGTCGGTTTTGTGCAAAAAAATGGTATTCAATATTTTGTGGGCTGTTCAAAAGTTTTCTGAAAGTTTAGAAAATTTTTGCGGACCTGTCAATATTTTGTAGCATGACATAGTAGTATAGGTTGCACCATCGCCGTAAATGTCGGTCTAGCGCCATTCTAGCAAGCTAGAAAGGCGCTAGAACGGATTTCCAGTAAATATCGATAAATAATCGGAAAATATCGGAAATAATCGGAAAAATATCGTAAATAATCGAAAATAATAATAACTAATAATAATAATAACTAATAATAATAATAATAATAATAATAATAATAATAATAATAATAATAATAATAATAATAATAATAATAATAATAATTTAGATTTCTAGTCTGTCCAAAGTCACTCAAATCACTCGTGCACCCTGAGCAATATATATATATATATATATATATATATATATATATATATATATATATATATATATATATATATATATATATATATATATATATATATATATATATATATATATATATATATATATATATATATATATATATATATATATATATATATATTTATTTCATCACGAATGTTTAGTCGGCACTGAAATTTTGAGCAATATTTTTGTGTAGTGTGAGGGGTCCCCGACCATTCAATATTTTGTACAAAAATAAGCTCAATATTTGTGCTCAAAATTTTGAGGGAAATTTTTGCCAGTGTGATGAGGGCACCTTTAGAATAGCCTTAAATTAAAATGCATACTATACTAGCTTCCATAAAGCTGATTATTATCGGACAATGTTGCTCCATGAAAAGTTATTAATGGACTACTTTATGTGGGTATAACAAACTATTTTAGGAAAATTAATTTTAAATTATTAGGTCTATATTTTATATTAAGGATAACGTTAATAAAAGTCATAATCTATATGGCTTTTTACACAAATTTAAATTTTACCCTTGAAAATAGGAAAACAAGGTAAACTTTTAAATTTAAATCTAGAATTTCTATATAAAAACACTATATTCAAAATTTCTTTGGCAAGGTCATACACAGTATTCCAGATAAAAATCCTAGAATAAGGAAATGAGGTCAGCTAATATTTAAATAACTGGAAGGATTTCCGAGAATTTGACAAATGAGCATAGAAAAAAATTCGTTGTCATTCAATCAATCTGAAACTGACAGAACAATCCAGTAATGTTGGAAGTGGTCAACAAATTAATCATATAAAATATTCTTTTGACCATCCAAGAGCGTAAGTAGCAATTTTGTCACCTGGAGCAAAAATTTAGGCTGGCGCCCCCTTCCCTCCCTCTTCCAATTTTTTCTATTTGCTTGTCTTATTTTGCTATCCTTCATATTGGACGCAAAGAAAAGATAAACACACAAGCGAATATATATATATATATATATATATATATATATATATATATATATATATATATATATATATATATATATATATATATATATATATATATATATATATATATATATATATATATATATAATTTTATTTTCTCACATATCGGTGACCTTTGTAAATTTGTTCTGAGTTTCTGATTTTGATATTCATGATGAAAAATTATTTTTGAATTGTAATGAAAGTTGAAGGGCGGGTAAATATTTACGCCAGCTCCAACTCACACTCCATCATTTTGAAATATCTGTTTCTGAATCAATCTACAACACTTAAAAATAATTCTAGACCTTTTTATATTTCATTACCACTTGTGGGTCGAAGGGCGAAGTCCTCCCCCCCCCCCCCGGCCACAAATATAAATTTGTGTGCCATGCATGTATTTAAAAATAAAGTCCATGCAATTATTAATTATTAATGTATTAAAGTTATTCTAAGATTCTTTTTTATTTCTCAATTTTTCTTACTTAAAATTCACCAAGGATTTCAAAAATATAATCCTTTTTAACGTACGTTTAGTAATTTTTGAAATATTTATGGATGCTAAAGTAAACTCTAGCGCGATATATATATATATATATATATATATATATATATATATATATATATATATATATATATATATATATATATATATATATATATATATATATATATATATATATATATATATATATATATATATATATATATATATATATATATATATATATATATATATATATATATATATATATATATATATATATATATATATATATATATATATATATATATATATATAGTGAGTTTGGCTGTTCCATTGCAATTCGTTCCCCCCTGTACTTTAGTGTAACGCTCAATCATTCAGCAATTTCTGACTTTGCGAATCGTAATTGAGTTTATCTTAGTAGATAAAACCACCTTCACTCATGTGTGAAGTAGCTTTACGAAAAATATCTTCCAATTCTTCTACAGAAGACGAAGAATATATAAAATTGTCGACGTAGAGATTATTCATCAAGAGAGAAGAACAGAGATCGGCTGGGTATTTTTTGACATGATGTTGAATCACAGCGCCTAATATATAAGGACTGACTGCCAACCCAAAGATTATGGTAGCATAACGGTAAGTAAGTAGTTTACCATCGCTTTCCCAAAAAAAGCAAAACCTACTTCTGTCCTCCTCCAACTTCAGACGAATTTGGAAGAAAAGCTTTTGAAATATCGGACAGAACAATATATTTGTTTGTCCTAAAAGCGATTAACATTTTGAAAAGGGAGGCGATTAAATCTACTCCTGAATATATAGCCTGATTTAGAGAGGGACTATTTCCTATTTTCAGGCTACAGTTGAAAACAGGCCTTATTTTGGTGGTAACCTGAAGTGCCTGCTTTATTACCGGCCTGTGAGGTATCCATATGAATTTATGGTAAATCTTTAGGCTGCACCTCAACAGACTCGATAATACCTTCTCTTCAAATACTCTTTGAATATATCCCCATACCTCTGGTCAAGTCCCTGAGATGTCATTTTCTTCTTGACCCTCTGCATTGTTGCTAATGCAACACGATGATTTGAAGGGACCTGCTCCAGAATATCTTGGTACCAAGGTAACTCCACATGGTACTTTCCGTCCCTAAACTCAATGGTTTCATGGAATTTGGAGATATAATACTCATCGATGGAACCCTGATCCTTTTCCTCATTTATGCCCAAAGACTCTAGTTTGTAGAGACTTTCTAGTCCCAAATCTAGATCTGCTTCAGGATGAGTATGAAGCATAGGGTCAAAATAGGAAGGAACAGGATCCATGATTACATTTACCATTGAGGAAGGGACACTTTTGACAGATCTTCGTAGAGAGGGTGGTATGGGGAGTTCCTCTTTCTGTCATGAATATTTGACAGGAGAAACTTTAGACTTTGACAGGATTATGTGACTTCTTCCCGAAGATTTCTGTCTCCTGGGAAGGCGTCAAAAAAGTTTTTGACAGGTTTCCAGAGCACTGCCACGAATACATTGAACGGTTTTGAGATGCTTCAAAGATGAATTGCATCTATGCCCAGTAATCCCTCTATATTTGTCACCCTGTCACTGTGTATATTTTCATAGTGATTATCTGCGATTTTATAGCCATTTTTGAATATGTTCCGAATAGCTCCTCTTAAACCTTTGACCTCAAAGCTGACATCCAGCTGAGGGTCAATATTGACTGGGAGACTATGGAAACTTTTTCCCACAGCAAATGCCCATCTCTATATTTAAAGTTCTTAGAGTCCTTACTTCCTCTCCTAGGAATGTTTTAATTCGATTATTAATGGAAGGTAAGGACTGAATATCTATACCCAAATTTGGCAAGAATATTACTGTTGAAATATGTATGTTGTGAACCAAGTCCAACAGCATACGGACAGGTATGATTTTATTACCTTTCTTGATATTAATAGAGATGGTAGGCAAAATATTTTGAGAAATAGCAGTACCAGCATAATACTAATGTGGCTACTGCTATGGCTCATTAGCTTACAGCCGGCCGTCGAAACGTCGAAGAAATTTAAACCAAACTCCTTGAGCTCACATGAAGATTTTCTCTCACCTCAGATAAGAATATACGAATATTCTCCAGATTTTTACTATTTAAATTAGGAGCAGAATCTATTTTATGAAGTGAATCGACTATATATGATTCATCTAAAAAAGACTCTTCAAGATGTCCAATGCCACCTCCAAATTTTCATCAATATTGGGCAAATGCTCAATATCTTTTAGAGCATTGCCCTCCAAAAGTGACTTCAAATAATGAAGCTTGGCGGCATCAGATACATCTCTTCTAGCTCCATAAATATTTTGAAATGAGAGCAAGAATGAACGGAATGAATGTCGATCCCCTTCACCCTTGAATATCTTGACACTTGATTGCAGGGATTTTTATTTCCTGCTTTGAGGCTTGAATATTTTTTAGAATATTCTGCATTTCTACACGCGACATTGTGTCGTCCCGAGAATGCTCTGACGCTGATGAATTAGAATATGTCTTTTTTAGGAGTCATCCTGAGAAGCAATTTTTCATTATTCATATGACAATGTGATGCCTCTAGGATCTCCTCATCTAATATGTTAGTCATATTTGAAATAAGAAGAATTAGAGATTATTTCTTCTATCTTATTATCAAAGATCTGGTAAAGGTGTAGATTGTTTGAGTTTTGATTTCTAGAAAATATCGATATATCGATATGCCAATTCAAATTTTTTGATATTTGTGTTATTATTATTTAGTTTCCATTTCATGTATGCCTATTATTCTAATTATTTTTAGTTTTCTAGCGTACTTAGTTCGACTTATCATAACCTTAACTACTGAAGTTGCCGTAAAAGAAGCCTAACCTATACAAGAACGTTGCCGTGAGATACAGGCCTACGGCCCTATTACACCACACACACACAATTATTATTACTTACTTTTCTAGCGTACTTAGTTCGACTTATCATAACCTGAACGACCGAAGTTGCCGTAAAAGAGGCCTAACCTATACAAGAATGTTTCCGCGACATACAAGCCTACGGCCGTATTACAGCACAAATACATATATATATATATATATATATATATATATATAATATATATATATATATATATATATATATATATATATATATATATATATATATATATATATTATAGATTCATATTTAAACTACCTATCACAATCTCAGTGAAACGTAAACTAAAATTTCTGTAAAAAGGATATCGATTAAAAAATATCGATATAAAAAATATCGAAACAGAAACAATTACACCTAAGCCCAAAGATCTTGACCTCCTCAATACGTTTCTTTACGCCTTCAAGCTGCGATAAAGTAATCTGCACATCTTACTCGCTGGAAGAGAGTGCCAGAATACTTTTGAAAAGTGATCTTTCTTTTGATCACAGCTGTTGCTTTTTTCACTGGGGACAACTCTTCTTTCAATTCCTGAAGAAGATTATTCATTTCTTCAGTAGAGAGGGTGTCTACGTTATCCCCCATCAATTCTCCACTTAAGCTGTCCTCCAGTTCTGAAATTAACTGTGACGCAGATGTCTTGTTGAAAAGAGGCATTTTTCGTCAATATTCAAATCTCGAAAACGCAAGAAAAAGTACGCAATTTAAACGCAAATACGCACACGAATATTAACCACAAATTAAACGCAAACTACTTTGCTACGCAAATTATTCACTATATATATATATATATATATATATATATATATATATATATATATATATATATATATATATATATATATATATATATATATATATATATATATATATATATATATATATATATATATATATATATATATCAAAATTTCGATTTTCAAGTCTTTCGGTAAGACCGATTATTTTACTATAGGTTAGCTTTTCTAAACCTTATTTCAGGTCGTATAAGCTTTTTTACGTATATACAAATATAAATATTTGCATATACAACCTATCTCACTACTACCGAATATTAAGCGTAAATTTGACCGTAATATGAAAACTTAAACGTAAACGTGAAACGAAAATAGTTTCTCAAGATGAAATCTAGAGAAATCACGATTATTTCATTAAGGTTGTTCAATGTGCGAACAAAAATATATCCAAATGTAAGGATTTTTGCAATTTCAATATTAATAGCATTTGTCGACTATTTATATCGATTTATTAGATGTTTAGTTATTTTGCAGGTTATGTTTCTTCCCGAAGACTGGAGTTTGGCGATTATACAAATATGTAATATTTATACAATCGAAGATGTTAATTTCTTTAGTGAAAGCTTTTTTGAGAAAATTGTGTTTTTCTCACCGCTTAAAACGAATATATTGTATCAGTCTCCAGCCTACAAGAATACGTAGTTTTTTCAGTAAACAAACAGAGCTTTCAATAATTGACGAATTTTGACGCGAAAATCTCTGAATGTAAACTATATTACTTCAAGAATACCTCCGACTTCAACTCAAATCACCTGCACTTGAATATGACACTATTGAACGACTATACAAATGACTGAATCGAATCGTAGAATATTTTTTCGGTATGCAAAGGAAGATTTTAAACTCTTTGACGTATGCAACGAAATTAGACTATATTTTTATATGGAATTATCCATAAATATATAATCTTAAACGATTAAGACAACGAAAGGCCTAGGAACAATAATTTTGCTCTACTAGATCCTGAGAAATAAAGAACATTAATTTTGCTCGACTAGATTGTGTGACAAAAAACATAATAATGAATTCAAAACTGGCAACCTTTGACTTTAACTCCAGTCTCCAAAAACATGAGCCTCTCTTTTTAACTAGAAGAATTTTTAAACTGGCAACTACCAATTATAATTTTAATAATATATATATATATATATATATATATATATTATATATATATATATATATATATATATATATATATATATAATATATATATATATATATATATATATATATATATATATATATATATATATCAGAGTTTATTTTAGCATGCATACATATTTCAAAAAGTACTAAACGTACGTTAAAAAGGATAACATTTTTGGAATCCTTGGCGAATTTTGATTAAGAAAATTGAAAAAAATGTTAAAAAAAAAAAAAAAAAAAAAAAAATAGGAAAATGGCTTTCTGTACGAAAATTAAAGGGAAAGTCTGGCATTATTATTATTATTTTTTTTCCTAACGAGCTTAGTTCGACTTATCATAACCCGATGACCGAAGTTGCCGTTGGATACAAGCCTAACTGATAGATGGAATGTTGCCGCTGCATGCTACACTGCCAGACGTACGATTATGCCTGACGTACTAAATTAATATAATTTATTTACGAATTAAAATTATTCTAAGATTTTTTTTATTTCCCAATTTTTCTTACTTAAAATTCGCCAAGGATTTCAAAAATATAATCCTTTTTAACGTACGTTTAGTAGTTTTTGAAATATTTATGGATGCTAAAGTAAACTCTGGCGATATATATATATATATATATATATATATATATATATATATATATATATATATATATATATATATATATATATATATATATATATATATATATATATATATAGAGAGAGAGAGAGAGAGAGAGAGAGAGAGAGAGAGAGAGAGAGAGAGAGAGAGAGAGAGAGAGAGAGAGAGAGAGAGAGAGAGAGAGAGAGAGAGAGAGAGAGAGAGAGAGAGAGAGAGAGAGAGAGAGAGAGAGAGAGAGAGAGAGAGAGAGAGAGAGAGAGAGAGAGAGATTGGCTGTTCCATTGCAATTCGTTCCCCCCTGTACTTTAGTGTAACTAACGCTCAATCACTTCAGCAGTTTCTGCCTTTGCGAATCGTAATTGAGTTTATCTTCCGCATTTTGAAAGTCGAAAATAGTTCTGTTGGTGATTTCTTCTTAGACACAATCGTGTCATTCAAAAATTAATATTTTGTGATCTAAAAAATAATAATTACAAGTTCTGAATTTTTAATTTATGCTACAATCTTATGTGGTAAGAACTAGCGTCTCTTTTTGTTGTTGCTTTTTGGTTTGGCACCATTCCTTTAGTTCAGCTAGGGAGATCGTAGGTTCTATGTCCTACTTAATTATAAATTTAATTATTGTGTTTGTCATCATTAAAATTCCCATCATCAATTTTCATTACGTTTAATGCGAGGAAAAATAGAAGGTAAGATATTTATTCATTTTATTATTATTATTTCCCATTAACTACTGTTCCATATATATATATATATATATATATATATATATATATATATATATATATATATATATATATATATATATATAATATATATATATATATATATATATATATATATATATATATATATATATATATATATATATATATATTAAAATAATCAACGGTAGATTATTTCATTAAGGTTGTTCAATGTGCGAACAAAAATATATCCGGATGTAAGGATTTTTTCAAGTTCAATATAAATAGTTTAGTCGACTATTTATATCGATTAATTAGAGGTTTAGTTATTTGGAGGCTATATTCCTTCCTGGAGACTGGAGTTTGTCGATTATATAAATATGTAATACTTAAATAATCGGAGATGTTATTACTTTAGTAAAAGCTTTGAGAAAAATTGTGTTTTTCTCACCGCTTAAAGACGAATATATTCTATCCGTCCTCAGCCTCCAAGAATAAGTAGTTTAAGTGTTATCAAACAGAGCTCTCTAAGATTTAACGAATATTGACACGAAAGACTCTGAATGTAACTATTACTTCAAGAATACTCCACTCCGATACAATCACTTGCACTTGAATATGACTAGATTTAACGACTATACAAGTAATTGAACCGAATTCGTAGAATATTCTTTCAGTATGCAAAGGAAGATTTTAAACTCTTTGATGTTTGTCTCGAAATTAGACTATATCTTTATACTGTATTATCGATAAATATATAATCATAAACGAATAAGACACAACGAAAGGTCTAGAAATAAGGAGCAATAATTTTGCACGACTTGATTGTGAGACACAAAAAATCATAAAGGATGTGTTAAATTTGCTCGACTGAACTGTACGGAACAAACACAAAAAGCATAAAGATATGAATTCAAAACTGGCAACCTCTGACTTTAACTCCAGTCTCCAGAAACATGAGCCTCTTTTCTAACTAGAAGAATATTTAAACTGGCAACTACCAATTATAATTTTTATAATATATATATATATATATATATATATATATATATATATATATATATATATATATATATATATATATATATATATATATATATATATATATATATATATATATATATATATATACAGTTAACCACCACTCACGGGCAGAGCCCTTTTCAAGGAGGGGGAATATACAAATAAAGAAGAGGAAGAAAACCCATTCAGACCCAAAACTAACGCACATCCCTCAGGTGGGCATAGACGATCTTGAAGAGAGGAAGAACTTCTGATCTTATCAGGAGGAAAAATAGATGAAGATAGAGAGTTCCACAGAAAAGAGGGGCCTAGAAAGGAGGCACCACAACGGGCAAGGTTAAACCCGGGTGCAATATTTTAATTTTGTAAGGATGTCTTTGAAGCAACTGACCTCTGACCTTTCTCGTATTTCAAACTGGAGCAGAGAAAACATGGTCGTTTTCAATACCCCATCTTTTTTACTCGACACACTCTTCCATACAACTATGACATCTTTTTCCAAAACACTTGACCCAAACCTTTATCTGTCCTTAATATTCTCGATGTTTCTCTCTCACATAATCTTTCTTGGAAGGTACACATTACTTCACTTTCTAAACAAGCTTCTAAAAGGTTGGGTGCTCTGAGGAGCCTTCGTGAATTTTTTACGCCTCTCCAGTTGCTTGCTCTTTATAGTGGTGTTGTTCGCTCCTGTATGGAGTACGCCTCACACATCTGGGGTGGTTCTACACATACAGTTCTTGTTGAAAAGGTGAAGTCTAGGGCTTTTCGTTTTATAAATTCTTTTGCTCTTACTCTCTTGAATCTTTTTATCC
The DNA here is from genome assembly GCA_009176605.1 of Armadillidium nasatum. Taxonomy (NCBI): domain Eukaryota; kingdom Metazoa; phylum Arthropoda; class Malacostraca; order Isopoda; family Armadillidiidae; genus Armadillidium; species Armadillidium nasatum. The sequence goes on from SEYY01019647.1 coordinate 119,008, forward strand.
ATCGTATTGTTGCGTCACTCTCTCTGTATTATCGCAATTACAACGGACACTGCTCTTCTGAACTCTCACGTATGAGAAGGGCTCATGCGACTCTGCTTTCTACAGTCTCATCCTTTCTCTGTCCAACTCTCCGATACCAAACTGAACCGCTAGGCTCAATCTTACATGTTCTCTACTGGTAAATCTAGAACACACTCCCTCTATCTATTTTCCCAACTTCCTTTGACTTGTACAGTTTTAAACGTCGTGTATCTGGTCATTCCGGCCAGTGTTGACCAGATTTTGACTTTTTCCCCAACTCTGGTGGAAATTGGTAGGTCTCTGGCCTTTGTTCACCAGATTATATATATATATATATATATATATATATATTATATATATATATATATATATATATATATATATATATATATATATATATATATATATATATATATATATATATATATATATATATATATATATTTTGTTTTGGCAAAATTGACAGTCAATTTTCCAAGTTTGTGTTAAATTAAAATTTAAGGTTCAAAGCAGAACGAAAAATCAGGATTTAATATTTCCTTCATATTGTAACTTATTTTCTTTCTTGGTTATTTTATTTAAATCCTGATTTTTCGTACTACTTAGAACTTTAAATTTTAATTTAACACAAACCTGAAAAATTGACTTTGTCAATTTTGCTAGTACATCCACGATATATAATTAACAAAGTTTTATCTCACGGGATTAAATTATTCGAGGAGAGGTCTATTCAAGGGAAGAAAGACCATTGTTTAATTATAGTCTTCGGTATCTCAAATACGTAGGAGATCACAAACGGGTTCGAAATGGCGCCCTCATGCAATCTTTTTTTTTTTTTACCTCCCCCGCTGGGCAAATTCCACCCGAGTTGGGAAAAACCTATCTTGGTCGATGGAGGCCGACATGTCCAGATACACGTCATTTGAATGTATGCAAGTCAAAGGAAGTTGGGAAAATAGATAAAGAGTGTTTCAGACTTTACCAGTAGAGTATATGTAAGATTGAGCATAGCGGTTAAGTCTGGGGTCTGATAGTTGGACAAGAGAAAGGATGAGACTGTGTAGAATGGCATGTCTCACGAGCTCTTCTCAATGGAGGAGGTATGCGACAAGAGAGTTTAAAAGAGCAGTGTCCGTTGTAATAGCGAGAGTAAAGAGAGAGTGACGCAACGACTGTAAATTTAATATTAGTGTGTATATTATTAATAAATTGCAATTTATTAATAATGTAATAAATTTATTAATAAATTATTAAATTTACAGTCGAATACTCACATAATAGCATTTCTTTCCTAGACACATTAATTACTTGGGACCTCAACTACACCTTCATTTAAGATATATAGAAAACCTAACACGAATCCTTCATATATACACTGGTTTTCTTTTCATATTTCTACAAAAATAGCAGTTTTGAGTAATTTATTCTTACGGGCCTTAAAATTAGTTGACCCTATAAACCTTAAAGAAGAAACAAACTATATAAAAAATATTTTTGAAGAATTACAATACCCAAATAATATTATCACAAAAAGTTTTAAAAAAGCACAGAAAAAATACTACAATGTACAGATGGAAAAATTCAATCCCAAAAACATACTTCCAATACCGAATTTACATACACATGAAATAAAAAACAGCCTACAAAATGAAATATTTACAGTAAAATCCAATTCAATAACTTTAAAACACACATTAAAACCAAAAATAAATCAACCCGATAATAAAATAGGTGTTTACAAAATTCCTTGCAATCAATGCAACAAAATACATATAGGAGAAACTAATGATATCAAAAGACGATTTTATCAACACTCACTGGATCTCAAGAACGACAACAAATACTCTTCACTTACAAATCATAGAAACAGCTACAATCACATACCTAACATACAAAATTCTCAATTAATCAAAACAGTACAAAATACAAATAATAGAAAACTAATTGAATCATTCATTATTAAAAATACGCAAAACGTGAACTTAATAAAAGGTGACTTCCCTCTCGACAATATTACAAATAAAATGTTAAATAGATCAAATAGTCTACGCATGACCTTACGAAATTTTCCAACGTTACCAGAATAACCATCCAAAAGTAGCCATACAGAAAGAACATCAAACCAAAAGTTCATTCAGTCAATTTGTCCTGAAGAAGTGTCTCGAGTGATGAGCACGAAAGCTCGACAATTGTCAAAATTAATTTTACTTAAGATGTTTTAACTTATATAGTAAATAAAATATGCCTAATTACTTGTTTAAGCTTTAATCAAGGGTACTAAAGAATAAATTTATACATTTGTGGTTTAATATAGTAAATTACAAAAAATATATATATATATATATATATATATATATATATATATATATATATATATATATATATATATATATATATATATATATATATATATATATATATATATATATATATATATATATAATATATATATATATATTGAAGTGGTTACTTTTTTTTTATATCCCTCTATAGAGAATTATTTTAAAGTTGAAATTTGTTTGAATATTTTTGAGTTAAGACGTATATATATATATATATATATATATATATATATATATATATATATATATATATATATATATATATATATATATATATATATATATATATATATATATATATAATATATATATATATATATATATAATATATTATATTTTGAGCTTATTTAGGTTTTAGATTGATAGAAAAAATTTTTTAGTTTTTTTAAAATGCCAAATTTTAAATTATTAAATATATGTATTGAAGCAAATTTTTGCACTAGAACTAGTGCATATATTATCAAAGAAAGACCTATTGGAAATAATAACTAATTTGATTATTTCAATATTTTATTTGATTCCAGGTATTAGTTGCTGGCCACTCCTGGGTGAGAGACATGGAGGATGGGTTTAGCCAAAATTTATTACCAAATGTGGAGGTGGTTTTTCGATCTTATCCCGGAGTAACATTGCGTACCTTAAGGGAAAGGATGATTACCATTCTGGATGCAACTTACACCCATTTGGTGGTTTTCATCCTAATTAGTGAGGCATATAAAAGGCAACCTTTCAACCCACTCTCCGCGAGGTCGGGGTTATTGGGTTACTGTCGCGAACGCAGATTATGATAATAACAGGTTTTGTGTTGATTTAATGAATTTGTTAGGCGTTGCCGGGAGATCAATCCCCGATTGAGAATTGTATTAATTATTCCCCCATTTTTGGACTTGGTTTTCTATAACTTCCGTAGAGTTGAGAACTTCCCACAGGAACTTAAAGATTTGTATAACAGTCAACCTGAGTATGCTACCCGAGTATTACATCAACAAAGTGTACGCATGTACAATCATCTGAAGACATTACGCCATGATGGGTACCAATGGATGGGAAAAAGACTTTTCCGGTGATGTATGCGGTAACCACTTTATATGGCCAGAGGTCGAAAGTTAGGGATTTCTTAGAGGGTCGAGTTTGTACCTTGAGGCAGGGCGGATTCCTAAGGGATGGGTTGCATCCCATTGCTTTGTTGTGTGGAAAACTCTGGTTGAGAATGAGTAGAGCACAGACATTTCGAGTAAATCCAACTGAACAGGTGGTAGAATTAGAGAATCCAGCCCAGCGTGAGCTTGTAGAAATTTCACCCTCCCAAATGGGGCAGAACCAACCATCTGAATTGGACCCCGTGCAACCCAGACCATCAGGAGAAGAAGTGGGTCAATTGGGTGATGTAGTAGTGGAAGAAGAAATAGAAGTTTATGAGAGAGTTGTTGTGGACATAGAGGAAAGAATGGACGAGAATAGAGAAGAGGAAGTGCTTGGAGGGAGTGAAATGCCGGTGCAGGCGGTTGCTAATCTGAGTTTAGAGGAAAATCCGAGCGGAGAACATCCCAGGAGAAGTTACTCCCCAATTAGGTTTATAAACGAATTAACACCTGAAGCAGGGGGAGGATCTGTTAGGTTGAGGGAAGAAAGAATAAGTAGATCTAGGGGAAGTGCAAGCTCCAGGAGAGAAAGACGAACACCCTATGTGCGGCCAAGGTCAACTAGTGGAGTGGACAGTGGAGAAGGAGTTCAGTTGGGAGTAGTGTCGACAAGAGCTGACGAGATATTGAGGCAGTGGGAACTTAAATTGGGAGAATTGATCGCCCATATGCAGGGGTTTCTTGCAGCACATGGGCAGGAAACCACGGCAAGAGAAATCAAGGACACAATAAGGAGATTGTGTAATTAGTGATAAACTAATTGCTCAAAAGACAAGAAAAAAAAGAGAGAAAGTTTTAGTTCGATTATAATTTTTTTGATAAGTATTTTTGTTTTTTTTTGAAAAGGAAAATTGTGTTGTTTGATTTAAAAAAATAAATAAATAAAAAAAGAGGAATTGTTTTGTTATTTTGAAGAAGGAAATGGTTTATTTTCTATAAAAAAAAAGGAACATTGTTTATAGATTTATAAGGCAAAGAAAAGGTGCGTCAACACAAGTTGACGGGTGGGGAGGATTGAAGTGAAGTTACTTTTCTTTTATATCCCTCTATAGAGAATTATTCTAAAGTTGAAATTTGTTTGAATATTTTTTGAGTTGAGACGTAAAACATAATATTGTTAAAGGAAAACTGAAGAATACCATCATTATTATAATTATTGAAACCGCATCTCAGTCATTGGACTTTATAAACTCTAACCTTGGGTAAGTTGTAACTTTCCATTTGTTGATACACCAAAAGAGTAAGAAGTTTTATAATTATTGCTATGCAGTTTAAAATAATGTTTAGGGGTTGATGATTTGAGAGTTAATTTAAGAGTTAAAAATAAGAGTAAAGAAAATTTATAAATAAAGTAAATTAATCAAATTCATTAAAGTAATTTAAATTTAATAAAGTTTAATTTAAAGTTTTTGAAATAAATTAATTGATGAAATTCATTTAAGTATAATGTTAATCTAAATTTACTACAGTTCAATCATACAGAGGGGGGATTTATGTTTAATTTTCCATTTATTTGTTCTTTTGTTGAAGGGTTGCCTGTGACCAGTTCCAAGGTTGAACATCCACATCTGGTGACTGTTTCAAGATTTTTTTTACCGAATTAGACTCAACATTTCAAACACCAAAGATTGTAAGTTACCCTTTTGGGAAGAAGGACAGAGAATCCATTGTTTTGATTACTCTTGTAGAGAAATTAGACTATCTCCTATTGAGGACCCAAATGTCACACACCAAGGTAAAAGTTACTGATCTAAAGAAATTAAATTTTTAATTTATTATTATTATCATTGGTTTATTATTGATTTCTTTTGTTTACTTATTTATTTGCTAGGGTTTGTACTGTTTATATATATATATATATATATATATATATATATATATATATATATATATATATATATATATATATATATATATATATATATATATATATATATATATATATATATATATATATATATATATATATATATATATATATATATATATATTATATATATATATATATATATATATATATATATATATATATATATATATATATATATATATATATATATATATATATATATATATATATATATATATATATATAGCGTTCTTGTAATTTTCTGGGGATTAAAAGTTTTTTTATATTTTGGTGTTAGGTATTTTATCATTTAAATAATTTATCCTTATTAGAGGGAGCTTCCTTAGTTAGGTAGGCTTGTAAATATATTTAAGAATAGTTATTTATTATTGTAAAGTCCTATATTTAATATATTAACACATAAGAAAAAAATGGTTTATTTGTTGTCCCCCTTTGAAGAGTTAATAAATATATGGTCTGAGTACTTAAATCATCATTCTTGAGTGAGTATTTTATTTAAAAGTTATTATTATATTTTGGAGAATTTATCATCATTTTATTAAGTTGTTTATATTATTACTCAGCAGCTGAACTCGCCCCTCTTGGGAAGTTGAAACAGACGGGGATAGACATTTACAGGACCCTTTCGTACTTTGTATTCACACGTTAATACGAAATTCCTGAAGAAAGGTGGAGGGCCTCACCAGATATTTATCTTGGTAAGCTTGAACGTTGTTTCTCCATTTTTCTTGTAATGAGCCCCCATTACAATATATATATATATATATATATATATATATATATATATATATATATATATATATATATATATATATATATATATATATATATATATATATATATATATATATATATATTGAAGAGGAATTTCATTATGTTTTATATAGGAAGATAATATAGTAAGGTAAAATTGTAAAACATTAAGTTGTTGTGATTATATATTGGTAAAGAAGAAGAAATAAGTATATTGATAGAAAAAGAGAAAGTCATCAAATTGAATAAAATCCAGGATCATCGAAAGGATTCATCTGAAGTATTGTTGGCCCCTATCCAGGGTAAGTCAATAAACTGAGTAAGTTTGTTATGGAATAAGACTTTAAAGAGAAGGTAATGGATAACGCTTTAAAACGTAAAATATAGCTTAATTAGAGTTGTAACAAGACGAAAATTTAGTAGAAATAATGAAATAAATAAAGTAGAGAGAGGAAAGTTAAAGTAATGTAAATGGATTAAATAGTATAATATAATATAGAATTAATATACTATAGTATTACATAGTTCAATGAGATTATTACGTTCATAAATAATAATTTATTATAACAGTAAATTTAAATTAGATTATAAGAAGTTTTATAGAATATACCCATTTAGTTTAGGAAAAAAATAAAATTTGAATAAAAGTAATTTTTTTTGTTTGCTTTATACTTTTTTAAAGGGAACCAGAGTGAGGATCGAATTAGCCTGAAGCACCTGATTAAGGCTTAGAAAAAAAAACCGAAGGTTGACGACATCCAGATTGGGTCAGATTTTCATACTGGTGGTAACGATTGACCTTGAAGGTTCTTAAAGATTGTATCAAAACTCAATAATACTCTTGAAGAGAAACAATTTCCTTGAAGGATGGTCATCACTAAGGTATGAAAAGCTCCCAAGTTTATTGTGGAGACTTATGTGTACTTATCTAAACTGGTTGATGAGAGTTGGGAATTTTAAATTCTCCAAAACTGCATTGATGAAAAGGGTCTTGTTAATACGGTTATTATTTTAAAGTAAACAAATATTACTATTTATTTTATTACCATTAAGGAGTTTGGTTTGTCATTTTTATACATTCTTAGTATTATTTTAATTTGATATAAAAAGACTTAGTTTAGCGTGATCAGTTATTAAAAGTTTATTAGTTCTTATCAAATTATTCATATGTTTATTTATTACCTGTTTATAATTTTATTTATTGAATCATTTTATAATTTTTATTTCTTAGTTTAAATTTTTTCTTGGTTACTGAATTAATTTATAGCTATCATTTGTTAAGTCTATTTTTACTCATTATTATTGAAGAATTTATGATCTTTATTTATTCTTTATTAATTCATTTTAAGATTTTCATATATCGAATTATCCTAGTATATACATCATTTATCCACTGATTTTCATATTGAAATTATTTATTATCTAAATATATAGGATTGAAATAATTTATTATCTAAATAAATAGTATTTTGAATAACAATATATATATTTAATTGAGATTGCTTATTTAGTTAGCATAGGCCTCTCTTTAGTGATAAATAGGTATATATATATATATATATATATATATATATATATATATATATATATATATATATATATATATATATATATATATATATATATATATATATATATATGGTAAAGGTGGAGATTGTTTCTGAGTTTCGATTGTTAAAAAATATCGAAAATCGAAAATATCGGAGAAGCCTATCGTAAACAAGAGAGTTGCCAGAGGTACTATTACTAGACATACACACAATTATTATTACTTACTTTTCTAGCAGAACCTAATTCGACTTAGCATAACCTGAACTACCGAAGTTGCCGTAAAAGAGGCCTAACCTACACAAGAAGTTGCCGTAAAAGAGGCCTAACCTACACAAGAACCACATCCGACCACAATGTAAATAAAACGCAAACTAAAATTCTTTTAGGGATATAGTATCGATTAAAATAAAATATCGACATAAAAAAATATCGATATAAAAAATATCGAAACTCAGAAACAATCTCCACCTAAGCCTATATATATATATATATATATATATATATATATAATATATATATATATATATATATATATATATATATATATATATATATATATATATATATATATATATATATTCTTTATATATACCCCTTGTTGAAGTAAGCACAATGAAAAATAGACACTATTTATTCGTAAATTAATAAACGTGAGATGTTATAATATTTCTATTTTTCACTATTTTTTTAGTTTTTACTTTTGTTGAGCTTTCGTGCTTTATTAAGTCACTTCTTCAGAACAAATAATTCTCTTCAGCAGTGCAGGAAGTTACGATCGTCTGGCAACATCTAGATGATTAGATGGCAACTTTGATAGATTTTTAAGAGTTTCTTTTAAGCCTATGGAATTATTTAAGAATATATTTGTGGTGTTGTCTATTGTAGGTTCTCCTTTGATTAGGTTCATGTTGTTGGTATTCTTTATGATAAATGATTCCGTTATTTTTCTGGTGTTTGTATTGTGTATTGTTTTGATTAACTGTGTGTCTTTTAAATTGGGTATATGGTTTTGAGTTCTTCGGTGATTGGTAAGGGAGGAATGTATATTGTCATTTTTTAGATCTAATGAGTGTTGATAAATCTTTCTTTTTAGGTCGTTGGTTTCGCCGATGTAAATACTATTGCAATTGTTTCATGGAATTTTGTAAATACCTGTGTTGCTGTCTGGTTGATTTGTGTGTGGTTTTAGTATGTGTTTTAATATTATTGAGTTGGATTTTACAGTATGTATTTCAGGGGGTAAACTATTTCTTATTTCGTGAGGATGAATATTTGGTAATGGGTAATATGCTTTGTTGGTGTGAACTTACGATTTGGTATTTTGTAATATTTATTTCTTGCTTTCTTGAGACTTAGTTTTATAATGTTATTAGGGTAATGAAGTTTTTTAAAAATGTTGGTTATGTATTCTATTTCATTTTTTAAATTCGGGGGATCACATATTTTATGTGCTCGTAAAAATTGGTTACTAAGAACAGCTTTTTTGGTGGAGATATTGTGGTATGAAAACCAGTGTATATATGAGGGATTTGCGGTAGGTTTTCTATAGATATTGAAGGATGGAGATGACGTAGGCCAAGAGATGAGAGTATCTAGAAACGGAATGCTATTATTTTGAGAGAATTCGACTGTGAATTTTATATTATTATGTATGTTATTAATAAATTCTAAAACTGTGTTTATATTTTTATCCTTTGGTACTAGTGAGAAAATGTCATCTACGTATCTAAACCATTTCAAGTTTGGGAATTTCGATAAAATATAGTAATATTCCAATAATTCCATGAAAATGTTGCTGATGATGGGGAAGAGGAGGGAGCCCATGCTAAGGCCTGAGATTTGTTTGTAGTAGCTATCGTTAAATTTAAAGTAGGCATGATCTAATGTAAGTAATATTAGGTTTTTGATTTTCGAGAAAGGAATTATGAAATTATAAGGTTTTTCTGACAGGAATCTTTCAAGTAATTGTAAAGTTTGAGGAACAGGAACATTAGTAAAGAGGGAGGTTACATCAAAACTGACGAGGTAGTAAAGAGAAAAGTCAAAATTTTTCACTGTGTCTATGAAATGTTCGGAATTTTTGATATGGGACGAAGAAATGTTACCTATGAGAATTTTTAATTGATTGGCGAGCCATTTGGATAACTTATAAGTTGTACAGTTTACGTTAGAGAATTATCGGTCTGAGAGGAATGTTAGGTTTGTGTGTTTTTGGGATAGCGTAGAATTGGGATAAGTTTGGTAGGTAAGAGTTTAAAGTTTTTTGTAGATCTTTATGTTCTGCTAAGATATTACTTAGTTTGCTATTGAAAGTGTTTTGTGAAGTTTTTAGAGGATTTTTATTGCACTGGGAATATGTGTTTGGGTCGTTTAATAGTGTTAAGGATTTTGTTAGGTAATCTGTTTTGTTTTGGATTACTATATTATTGCCTTTGTCTGAGCGGGAGATGACTATGTTTTCATTATTTTGTAAAGTTTGTAAGGCTTTATAAAATCTGCGTGAGAATTCGGTGTTACTTACGTTTATTTTGGTTAGTTGCAAAATTATTCCGAAAAGTATATCTTGGTTGACATCATCTAGGAGCGTGGATTTTTTCCAGTTTGTAAAATTTTTGATTAAGTCAATCCAGGGGTCTGGGTTTTTGAGAGAAAAGGACAATCCATATCCGAGTAGGGTTTTTTCTGTTGTGTTTAGTTCATAGTCAGATAAATTTATTATTATGTTATGGTTTGAATGGCTGACCCATTTGCTGTTATTAAACAGATTTTCTATCTTTTCGTTGTGAGAATTTTTCCTGGTGGTAGTCTTTATCTTCATTATATGGTGAGCTTTGTCTATGAGGTCACTTAATAAACTATGATTGTTTGAGATGCTATAGAAGTTGTTTTGAAAGATTTGGAATTTCAGTTTGGTAATAAAAAATGATTTATTTATTAACTGTTTAGTTTCTTGGATATGATGTCGTAACAAAGCTTCGTAAATATATTTATTTTTTATTATTATTAAAATTATTCGATATTCGTCTTTTTCGATATTCGTCATCCCCTCAGGAACGGATTAATGACGAATATTGGAGTTCCACTATATATATATATATATATATATATATATATATATATATATATATATATATATATATATATATATATATATATATATATATATATATATATATATATATAACCACTTGAATAAATACTTATAAATAAATACTGGAACTTAAGTTACAGTATACATCGTATTTCCTTGAAAAATAAATAAAAATAAACTTTTAAATATATGGTGTGAAAAGTACGATATTTAAAAATAAAATTTCTTCTACATAATGAGCCTAGATACCCTGCCAGACGTACAATAGAACGATTTTCCAATTTTTTTAAGGGAGAACTGTATTAACATTTTGTTAAAGCATTGAGATTTAAAAAACTCATGGGATATGGTAAAATTTTCATCAGTAGCAAAATAAAAAGATTTTACTAAACAATTAAGATTTTTAATTAAAGAATTAAAAATGTATGTTGCATAATCCCAGTCCATTTTATTAAACTTTGAGTTTTTCGTGTCGAGGTTGCCAAGTGATCTACTTTTTTATACACCAAATTCATTCTTGATATCGCTATGTAGAATATAGACGATACCATAACTGTTGTACGAATATATTTTCCTATTTCAGAATTTTCGTTACAAATTTTAACAACCATACACCAATAATTCACTCTCGTTTGAAGTTTATAGAACAAATATAATGATTGCTACATTGCAAAGGAAGATCACCCTTTTCGATTGGATAGTATATTTCTTTTTACAGAGAAATGATACAATCTTTGGCTGCCGAACACGCTTCTTCAAAAATCTAAATCTATATTTGTTAATTGTGGTTCTAAAAAACTTTGAATATTCTTTGTTTTTATTAATGTCATCTCTTGTCAGAATTATTCATTTCTTGATATCCTTTTGTTTCTGTCTCTTCCTAAAGTCAGGCTTTACAAGCCTACAAATTTATCGTTCGTCACAGAGCAAAAATTATAAACAAAAAACAAAAATTAAAGTTAATGACGTACTGAAAGAGAGTGACGCAAAAAACAGGTGATTAACCACTCCATTGCCATATTTTTCATCCTTATTAATATTAAGATAATAATTTTCATCAATTTTGGGTATCTTACTTCTTTGCCGCCAAAAATAAGAACTGTTATTATACTTTTAATTAAGATTGACTAAACTTTGCAATATTCAACGCCTAACTTTTTTAATTCCCTTATAAATCTACAATCTTAGAAGAAAAAGAAATAATAATAATAATAATAATAATAATAATAATAATAATATTAATAATAATAATAATAAAATAATAGTTTTCAATAAATAAAAAAAAAAAGTATAGCAAAAAAATTTTTAAATTAAATAAAGAAAGTATGCCAGTCACTCACAATGCAATATATATAATATATATATATATATATATATATATATATATATATATATATATATATATATATATATATATATATATATATATATATATATATATATATATATATATATATATATATATATATATATATATATATATATATATATATATATATATATATATATATATATATATATATATATATATATATATATATATATATATATATATATATATATATGTCTCCTCTGGTGGACAAGGGCCAGAGGCCTACCAATTTCCACCAGAGTTGGAGCAATACCGAAACCCGATCGTTAAACTCCGACCTATTCCCACACACTGCGCTTGATAGTGTGAAAGACAAAGGAAGTTGGGGAAAAGAGATAAAGGGAGTGTGTCCCAGACTTTACCAGTAGAGTAAACGTAAGACTAAGCATAGCGGTTAAGTCTGGGGTCAGAGAGTTGGACAACGAAAGGATGAGACTGTGTAGAAAGACGTGTCGTACGAGCCCTTCTTAATGGAGGAGGTATGCAACGGGGGAGTTCAGAAGAGTAGTGTTTAAGTCATAACGATAGTATAGAGAGAGTGACGCAATAATTCGAGGGGCTGAAAGAGATTGGAGAGAATTAGTGAGAGTGGAATAGTTGAAAGACGAAAAACCCTAGACTCCTCCTTGTCAAGGAGAGCTGTATGACTAGAACCACTCCAGATGTGTCAGACGTACTTCATACTGGAACGAACAACACCCCTATAAAGTGAAAGCAACTTGTGTGGCGTGAAGAAATCTAAAGGCACCTGGCACCTCAGAACACACAACCTCTTAAAGGCAATGAAAAGAACCATGTTTTCTCTGCCTCAATTTGAAATGCTAGAAAAATAAAGGGTTAGTTTCTCCAAGGCCATCATTCTAGCGTCAATTAACTGCTTTTGTGATTGGGGTCTTTCAAACTGAAAGGAGTTATGAGGGTGGAGTCATCAGTATAGGAGTAGATAGATGATGAAGTAATAGAGAAAAATTACTGAAAAGTAGAAGTGTTGGGGATTATATATATATATATATATATATATATATATATATATATATATATATATATATATATATATATATATATATATATATATATATATATATATATATATATATATATAAAGTCAGAAAGAATTATAGGATTCCGAAAGAGGGAAGTTTAGGAATCAAAGATATGTGCAAAGCTCTATCGAAGGTTTTCAATATGTCCAGTGCAACAGCAAAAGATTCACCGAAATGCCGAAGATCGGAGTACAGAGAGTCAGAGAGAAGGGTAAGAAGATCACCAGTAGAGCTTTTTTACGAATGGCATACTGTCGATCACAGATATGATTTGAAGAATTGAGACGTTTCCAAATTTTCGTGTTAAGGATAGATTCGAAAACTTTAGGATGAACGAAGGTTAAAGAAATATGATGGTAGTTGGAGAGTTGAGAGGGATTCCCCTTCTTCGGCACAGACTGAATGAGCGCACATTTCCAGCAAGAAGGAAAGGTTGAAGTAGAAAGACAGAGATGAAATAGTTTACCAAGGCAGGGTGCAAGCTCAGAAGCATAAGTTTTGAGAATCACAGGAGGATATACCATCAGGACCGTACGCCTTAGTATTATTAGGCTCAGAGAGAGAGAGAGAGCAGAAATGACATCTTCAGATGAAATTTCAATTTTAAGCATACATGAGTTGGAGTGCGTTGAAGGAGGAGAAATAGCTCCGAATTGTCTTAAGTTGAATTAGAGGCAAAAGTTTGAAGAAGAAGAAGGCAAAACAGCAGTTGTGCAGTCTGAAGATTTTAAAGTAGGGAAAGAGGAAGAAGCAAAGATAGAATTGACATTTTTTGCAAAATGCCAGAAAGGGTGTGAAGATGAAGAGCTTTTGGTGTTGCGGAGGATAGATTTTGCACTCTTCCGGAATGAAATATAAGTTGCGTGAGTTTCTGGAGTTTGAAGACGACGGGAATCCCTGAAGGAAGGCTCCCTGCGGCGAGTGGAAATAATATGAAATGTGCGCCTTCATGCCAGTCAGAATCACTTCGACAATTCGCTCTGCACACTCCGAGGGACCACCCGAAAGGAAGCAATAATCATTTCACGGGAAATCAAAAGTACAACTGAGTGTCTGATCAGCTTACGGCACCGAAATACCACAAGCGTTTCATCGCACTTGGAACGAGGCTTTCTTTGCTGAAGACTTAAAGAGTTAGAAGAGGATACAGAGATAAGAAGGTGATCGGAGGAACCCAGAGGTGGATTGAGTTTGACAATATAAGGAGAAGAATTGGAGGTTAGAAAAAGGTCTAAAATGTCGGGTTCATCTCCAAGACTACCAAGGATACGAGTAGGAAACTGCACCAAATGCTCAAGGTCGTTGTGGAAGCGAAATGGAAGGTATGTTCACCGGCTGTATCATGAGAACTAGAAGAAAGTCATTGCGGTGGTGAATATTGAAATCACCTATTACGATGATTTCAGAGAAAGGAGAAGCAGAGAGAATGTGCTCTATTTTGTTGTTTAAATAGTCGAAGAATTTAGGATAGTCAGTAGAATTAGGAGATAAATAAACAAAACAAATGAATTTATTCGTAGAATATCAAAAGAGCTTAAGCCACAAGATGGAGAAATAGGAAGACTCCAAATTAGCACATATAATCAATAACCGCCTTTGGCTGAAAATTGAGGATAGAGACAGAATGAGGAAAGAGTATTGGTTTGTTGTCAGAACATCAAGCATCTGAGTTTCGGTCAAGAACAAATGGTGAGGTCTAGAAGAAGAGAGGTGATGTTCAACAAAGTGGAAATTGGATTGTATGCCGTGAATGTTCCAGAATTAATGAAAAAATAGACATTGCATCATTGCAAACCGGCTGCGAAATCCTGAATTATATATATATATATATATATATATATATATATATATATATATATATATATATATATATATATATATATATATATATATATATATATATATATATATATATATATTATATATATACCGACCCCGGTCCCCGGCTAAAAATCAGGGAAAACCGGGATTTAACTGTGGGGTTAAAATGGCAAATTATACTTATTAATGGTGGATTAAATCAAACAAAATATAAGAAAATTAAGATTTTTTTTCTTGTTTTTGAATATTTTCTTTTTCTTTTATGTTTCTTTTGACCGCTCCTTTCCTGCTAGTGAATGTTCATCTTTTTGTTTTGATTTTAGATGCCCCATAAAGATTTGGTTGAAAATTTTTAACTTTGAGCACCTGAAGGTAATCTTCTAATTTCCTGATTGCAGATGTTAACTTTTAGCTATTTCGAGCCTATCCTGAAACATTGTAAAGTACTCCCAAACTGCTGAAGCTGATCTTTTAGCCATATTGACTGAAAGTATAAACAAAATAATAATTTTGAAATAATGTAGCTAAATGATACAAGTTTGATACATAGCTATAAAATAACAATGATATGTATAAATACAGCTTATATTGATAATTTTATATCTTATATTTTTTCGAACTTTAACTTAGGGTCTTACCTAAGTAAACCTGCTAAATCACTATTGTGAATCAGAAAAAAAAAAAAAATTTTTTGTACTTTTTCAAAACTTTTATTATACAAAATCTGTAATTTTCTAAATTTATTTTTGGAGAAAATTCGTATAATCAATAACACTATGTAACAAAACAAGAAAAAAAAAATTTCTTTGCTTTGAAACCATTATTTCCTAATTGCTTTTGTCTAGAAAACAAAGAAAATTAACATTATTCCATTCAAACTTTGCTTTTGTTACCTTGACATCGATATTTTCTAAAAGATCTTTTTGCATTTCAGAGAAATTAATTTAAAAAAAAAAAATACAAGGCATATTTTTATTTCTTGAACGTTCTGACAATTTATATGATGAAATAAATACAAAGTCTTCTTGTAGCTGTTCAAGTGGAGATACGTTATCTCTGATAGGTGCAATTAGCACAGGTTGGTACATGGGGGAAAATAAAGTCATGAAATTCGAAATCCCACGAATTTGGAGAGAGCCAACAGACCACTCCAGCAATTACTTCTGTTCATTGGACCCTTCCAAGCGTCGAACTGGCAAAATTGCTCCAGCTATCATATATCCAGACCTACCTTCATCCATTGCCCAAGTGCCACAATCTCCTGAGTTCCCTGTACCCATTCCTCCAAAGGGAGGACAGCCATCTTTATAAGAAAGCAGCAGATCAAAAGACGATGAAGTCGTTAATCCTGAATATAATGTAGCTGAGAAGAAAAAACATTATTTCCTTAAGCCAGAAGATATCAACGACTTGATCAAAAAGATCTTGGTTTCACAAAGTCTAATGCCGAGCTTTTGACCTCGAGACTCAAGCAGTGGAATTTATTATATGAATGTGTGAAAGTCGCATATATATATATATATATATATATATATATATATATATATATATATATATATATATATATATATATATATATATATATATATATATATATATATATATATATATATATATATATATATATATATATATATATATATATATATATATATATATATATATATATATATATATATATATATATATATAGTATATATATGGAAGTCAGAGAAAACGTCACCACTCTTTTTCAACTTTTTACACCAGTCAAGATGGGCTCTGCTTTTGCTACAGTGTGACAGGTTTGTTTAAGGCACTTGAAATTGTCGGTAAGCCTTGCGAGTGGCACCTCTTCATTGATAGCTCATCGAAGAGTCTCAAAGCTATGTTACTTCATAACGGAAACATTTATCCATCTCTTCCCTTGTCTCACTCGGCGCAGCTCAAAGATGATTACAGCAGTGTGAAGCTATTATTTGGTGCCTTTAAATATGAGAAACACAATTGGGAGGTTATCGGAGAAATTCAAAATGGTGTCCTTCCTTATGGATTTCCAATGCGGCTTTACCAAGTTTTCATGTTATATTTGTCTCTGGGACAGCAGGGCATCCGCGGAACACTACGAAAGGCGGGATTGGCCACAGTGGACCTAGTTTAGTGTAGAGAGGAACATTGTCAAATATTGTTTCCTCCTTTACACACACAATTACGCCTCATGAAACAGTTTGTCGCGGCTCTAGGTACGGAGTCTTCAGCCTTTATCTACCTGCAAGGCTTCTTCCCTAAGCTGTCTGAGGCAAAGATCAAAGCTGGTGTCTTCGCCGAACCACAAATAAAAAATATCATAGAGTGCAAGGAATCCCAAGAAGCTCACTAGAACAGAAAAAAGCAACGTGGAACAACTTTGTTGCAGTGGTTCGTGCCTTCCTTGGGAATCACAAGGCCGAAAACAATGAGGAGATTGTTGAGACCTTGGTCAAGAACTTCGGCAAATGGGCTACAGGATGTCCCTCAAAGTACATATCCTTGATGATCGTCTTGCTCAATTTAAGAACATGGGAGCGTACTGAAAGGAGCAAGGCGAGCGATTTCACCAAAGATATTCTGGACTTTGAACGCCTCCAACAAGGATCATATAACGAAAACATGGGTGACTATGATGCTTTTGGGTTGATTCTTGAAAGCAACTTACTGTATAAGGGTAAATCCCGAAAACCTCTCACATCTAAATATTTTGTGATTTTTCTTGTATAAACTAATTATAAATAAATTCTACTTTTAAGCTATAAGTCGTTTTTTTCTATTTTCTGTAACCGAGAATGATTATATTCAAAAACTTTTTTAATATTGGAATTTTTAAATTTCTGAAATATCATTATCCTGATCACAAAATCAAAGTTTGGAAGAAATATTAGCCATGTTTCATACCTTCTAGGTATTAGAAAATAGGAAATAACAGTTCTCCCAAAGACAAAAAATGTGTTACATAGTGTAATTTAAGTGAATGTTGTCTATTCTACTCCTTCCTTATAATTAAATAAATATCAATTAAAGTTATATATAATTTTCTTAACCTAAAATTTCAGTTCTTTACAAGTTTTAGGCAACCCCGGCCCCGGTAGGTCCCTATATATATATATATATATATATATATATATATATATATATATATATATATATATATATATATATATATATATATATATATATATATGGGAGGCCGCTCCTCTGTGCTTCTAAAAGGCTACTGTTGTGGACTATATAATTATTATTTTTATTTTATTTTAAAAAATTCTGTGTGTAATGATGCTTCTTGTGTGTGAAATGAGAGCATACTCCGTGTAGAAGAATGTGGAGATGAGAGCGAAAGAGTGAGTACCATTGGGCACTGTAGTGAGATGGGAAATGCCGTTGCACTAGAGTGATCATCCGTTTCCAATTTTTCGGGACAGTCCCGATTTTTTAAGCCGTGTCCCGATTTGTTTAGAGGGTCTGATTTTTATTT